>LXHY01000086.1:0-242469 GCA_002093855.1 Fusarium praegraminearum
TCTTGAAAGATAACGAATGTGATATTTGGTATCACGGAAAAGGGCGTGTGGTGCGGTAGACTACTGGTTTTACGCAGGTATTTTTTGTCCTGTTGATAGGTACTTTAGACATTGATGCGGACACATATAAAGACGTGAATATTTATGATAGACGTTTGGTCAGCCAAAGAGGACTCGGTTAGGTGATGGGCATACATCGAACGGGTATAATACGAGCGTAGCAACATTGTAGAGTCAATTTGCAAGAGGCTGTTGTGTGAAAGTATTTGAACTGGCAGGAATTATGCTACCTCTTCTATTTACCTAAGGCAAGATAGTATTAAGATGACCAGTAATTCTCGTCTACAGTAGATTGATCAATGTGATTATAGATAAATCAACTAGTTTGATGAATCTGGACATATGGCATAGGGTAACTCGTAACCAAATCACATCCTGAAGATAAATTGATGCATTGTGTCCTCAGCCTGGAGCTTTATCTGAACCACTCAGTGTCCAGGGTAGATGTCTCATATGAAGAATACGATTACGAGCTTTATAGTGGTCGGTCAAATGCATGTCAGCTTGCATTTTTTAGACCAAATAACCCCTAATCCTGCAAGATGGGAGATAAGATTCCCGTACAATCCGAAGGTCCCTGGAAATCAGTGAAATGCCCCCTGTATTTGCAGGTGACGGATGCCGATCCGGGCCTTGACTACTTGCAAGGGTCAACTTTGATTGGATACGACAAGGTACGGCTGGTCGCCAAGTCAATTAGATTGTCGATGGTAAAAGTCGACTATTTATCTTCTCCTGAATCAACAAGACGAGTTGATCTTGGAGCTTTCTCTTTCTTCTTTCTGTTCATTTTCTTCTCATTCAAAAAGAGGTATTGACAGGAGATTCTGGTCTAATTTCCAGACCTTTGGCGAATTTGTTCAGCAGGAGCAGCTCGTCATACTTGGCTAATTCCTGCGTCTGAGTGAGCGGTGAGACTCAACAATATCAGCCTCAACACTCACATTCTGTCAGACTTGACCAAGACACTCGAAAATGGCAGGCTCAGCAGAGATCACCTCTGGTGCTCGAAAGACACCAATCCCCACTCCAGGACCCAACAGTCAGCCTACACCAAAGCCAGAGCTGACTGAGGAGCAAAAGACAAAGTATGAGGCTCTGCTAGAGCAGGTCAAGGGCTTCACCGAGATTGAATGCGAGAAGCAGGCCGACAAGGAGGACAAGTCGGGCCCAATCACGGAGCACGAGCGCTCATGGCTTACTCGGGAGTGTCTCCTTCGTTATCTTCGTGCCACAAAGTGGACTGTCGATGACTCGGCCAAGCGGCTCAAGGCGACCCTCGCATGGCGTCGCGAGTACGGTCTGGAGGGCTTCACGCCCGAGTACATCTCTCCCGAGCAGGAGACGGGCAAGCAGATTATTGTGGGCTACGATCGTCAGGGTAGACCGTGTCAATACCTGAACCCGGCTAGGCAAAACACCGACACGACTCCACGTCAGCTTCACCACCTGTTTTACATGGTGGAGCGAGTGACGGACCTTATGCCACCGGGCGTGGAGATGCTCAGTCTGATGATCAATTTCAAGCCTAGCAAGGAGCGCAAGAACACGAGTGTACCCGTGTCTGTGGCCAGAGAGGTGTTGCATATTCTGCAGAACCACTACCCCGAGAGACTGGGCAAGGCTCTCATTATCAATGGTATGTAACCCCATTCACATTTTGTCAAGAGGCTCAATTAACAAAGCTTAGTACCTTGGATCGTCTGGGGTTTCTTCAAGATCATCACCCCGTTCATCGACCCTGTGACACGTGAGAAGCTCAAGTTCAATGAGGACATGAAGCAGTACGTTCCCCCGGAGCAGCTGTGGAGCCTCGACTGGGGCGGTGATATGGACTTCGAGTATGACCACGAGACGTACTGGCCTGCGCTCAACGAGATGTGCCGCCAGAAGCGCGAGGATAAGTTCCGTCGGTGGGAGGCTGGTGGTAAGGAGATTGGTGAGAGTGAGGATTACCTCGCCGGTGGAACAGACGTGAGCATCAAGGGTGTCAAATTCGAGGGTGCTGGTAAGGATGGTGTTAAGGAGGTTGAGGAGAAGTTGGCGGCGACCAAGTTGGAGGAGCAGCCTGTTGCAGCTTGAGGGGACGGTGCAATGTCTGTGTCTTGTCGACAAGTATAACGGAGGACATGGCAGAGCTGCGCATAGTGTCGGGTATAACGAAGGACATAAAGAAAGTTACGCCTTGTGGTGGAATGATGGAAGCCGCAATAGTGTCAATGTGCAGTGCGCATGGTAGGCTGGGACTTGAGCCTCAATCCTAAATGCAACGTCGTTGCCTGTCATGCTCATGCTTATTGCCCACTTTAGGCGACTGCATGAGCTGAGGAGTGCTCGACACAAAGTTCTATTACACAGTAGGAATGCATTGCGAGCTTTCTATGTGCAGCACTGATGTCAGAAAAGACTCGGTATCTGAGGTCAAAAAATCCACTTAAAATCTCCCAACCGCTTATCACATCTTGCCCTTTCAGCAAGGTATTTATCTACCTGCCTTGTAGTGTAGAGCTTGTAAGTTCTTCACATCATGACTCTCTTGTCAACCTACATATTTGTGACTCCCTCTCAAGATAGTCACAACCAATCAATTCACAGAGAATTCTCCGATATTGTCTGACATGTACCTTTACCACTTGAAAACATTTGTCGCTGAATTTTGTCTTGTTACTATGACACGCAATTGAGCAGAGTCAAATAAAACTGCACCTATATGTATACTTGGTTCACGGTATACGATAATAGAGTAACTACCGGCTGCAAGCCAAGTCGGGTATGACATGCAGACACGAAATTAAATATGCATTCAAGTCAGTTGACCAAGTTCATTAGGTACACTCTTTCAAACAACCCCTCTTTCTTGATCTGGACCTGCAGTACCTATGTATGTATAAGATGCATAACATACGGCAAGGCTGAATGAATGTCAATTATCGTATCCTGCGTGAAAATGATCACACTTGACGATTTGTTTACCATTTTTGAGTAAACAAGAACTGACTCTAAGTAAGATGAGTCCAATACGTCAGCCTCATTGGACCAAGATAATCTGCTGTTGGCTGTGTTGCTGCCTTGCGTTGGGCCATATGCTACTTTGTTTGACCACTCAGAGATTATTTGACACAGCACACTTAAGCAAAGATAGGCAATGAGCAACACACGTAATGATCATGCAGAGAAAACCATATCAGAACATGAAAGTTAACCCCCACTTGCACTCTTGCAACTTACATCCCATTTGCTTATAGTCGCAGTTTTCTACAAAGACTCTTTCTTCTTTGACTCACACTGGACTGATGCTGTGACCTATACCAAGGCGACAATAAGATAACTGTTACACAAACACTAACAACCTATTCCAAGAGAATTAATAATGCATATGCATACTCACGAAAACAAAACAAAAAACAGTCATGCTAGTTCAGGCAGATACAAAGTGCGTGTCCATCGTACGTATGCGTGTGTGTGTCTCCTCTACTTGTGTTTGGGCAAGACAAGCGCGAGTGGCAACACCACCAACATGAACTAAACCAGTTCCAAGATCTGAGGTATCTGACTATTTATAAATGCAGGTTTCCTAGTAAAAAAAATGCTTGCAATGACCCATAAAGTGCTGAGCAAGGCATTCTTAGGAAGTAGCCTCAACTCTAGACTCATTCGTACCCTTCTCTGCCTGGAAACATCCCAATTTGGTGGGTTTGCACAATTGCAAAGCCCAATACTGACTTTGCCGCTGCACTGCGACTTGGAGATAAACGGCAGGGCTTAGAGAAGCAGCAGATCTCGGGCACCTATAAGAAGGAGTCCCGAAGGCTTCGTGTGACCTTGCCAACACAGTCTTGCGTCTTGCATCCAAGTTATCGCAAAAGACTGTGTTTTTGGAGTTGTCCAATAACCATCATTACGACCTACACATTACTCTACACCATCAAAAGCGTTAGAGACCAAATCATTTACTCACTATGGATCTTTCAAGCGTAGGCAAGATGGCTTCGCCTTGGCTCAAGGTCATGAACGATACATCCCAGCCAGCCAACTCATCAACTACTTTCCCTGGCATTTTGGACAGTGTTCTTACGACTGCTGGCCAAGCATCGCCACTTCTCCAACTCTTCCTATTCATCTACCGATTGGTTGGTGCGCAGCTAGGTCTGGATCCCTCCATACTCCTGACCTTCCTCGGCTGTCTTTGGGGTCTGTCAAAACTGTTTGACCAGGTATGGGCCATCATAGATAACTTCATCAGTGGCTACCTGCGATGCACAGTCTGCGTTACCGAAGATGATCAGATATACCACACACTCATGCAGTTTCTTTCAGAGCAACAAGATATCGCCACCAATCGGCATCTAGCTGCTCAGACCGTCTACAAAAGTGCTTGGGATGAAGAAGAGGATTCGGCTGATGCTCTGGCAACGACAATGGTCGAAGACAACCAGGACTCACCCAAGTATCTGAACTTTGCTAGTGATGCCGCCAGATGCGTAAGTCTATCGAGAATTACACTTCAAAGATACTGACAAGTATTAGAATCCACGATACGTCCCAGCTATGGGCACCACCGGATTCTGGCACAACCGAACATTCTTCAGAGTTTATCGCAGAAAGGAAACTCTGCAGAACACCAGTGGATGGGGAGGAGTCGCCAAGGACGTCGAAGAGCTTAAGATTTCCTGCTTCGGAAGATCGACTGGTGAGTTTAATAGCCAGTCCACGAATATGACCCATCTAATTGTTCGTAGACCCCATCAAGAGTCTGCTGAAGGACGCGAAAACCGCCTTTTTTCTCGATACTCGATATAAGACGGCCATTTTCCGTCCTAGGATCAAGGAAAACCGGCGAGATACTTGGAGTATGTGGCACCAGGTTGCGAGACGACCCATCAGACCCATGAGCACTGTCATTCTGGAAAACCAAGAAAAACACGAGGTACTCAGAGATATCAATGAGTATCTTCATCCGGCCACACCCAAGTGGTATGCTTTTCGCGGTATTCCCCTTCGTCGCGGTTATCTCTTCCATGGCCCTCCTGGCACCGGCAAAACAAGTTTTTCTTTTGCATTGGCTGGAGTTTTCGGCATCGATATCTACGTCATCAGTCTCCAGGATCCTACCATTAGTGAGGAGGACTTGGCTGTGTTGTTTACAAGGCTTCCTCGTCGATGCATTGTTCTTCTGGAAGATATTGACACGGCTGGCTTGCGTCGTCCCCATAACGAGGAGGAAGGCGAAGAGGCCTCTGAAGAGACCGGCGACAAGGACGACGAGAATAAGAAGAAGAAATCCAAACCTAAAAAGGAGACCGGTTCGGACAGCGATGGGGACAGCAGCTCCGAGGAGGAAAGAAAGAAGCGTCGAAGAAAGCGACGAAACAGAAGATCCAGAGGAAATTCTGAAAACAAGAGCACTAATAACATCTTGGCTGTCGAAAGTATTTCGCTCTCTGGACTCTTGAATGCTATTGATGGCGTCGCGTCGCATGAGGGTCGCATTCTCATCATGACAACCAACAAGCCCGAGTCGCTTGACGAGGCTCTTATTCGACCAGGACGTGTCGATGTACAGGTTGGTTTCAAGAATGCGACGAGCGAACAAGCAGCGGAACTCTTTTACCGCATGTATGAAGTATCCCGAAACAAGCCCATGCCCATATCCAAGACTGGGGCAGCGGCACCAAAAGCTCAGAACGGAAGCATCCATGGTGTTGTGGATATTAAGGGCCCAGCCAAAGATGTTGATGATGACCTTCAAGAAACTTCGAAAGAATTTGGAAACCTCATTCCTGAGGATATGCTCTCACCCGCTGAGATTCAAGGATTCTTGCTGAAGCGAAAGAAGAGCCCCAAGAAGGCGTTGGAGGATGCCAAGGGGTGGATCGAAGCTACCGTGAAGCAGAAAGAGCTCAAATCCAAGGTCGCAACAGTTCAGTAAAGCCCGAAGAGAGGATGGAAGAAAGTTGGTATATGTGGTCTCGATGAGGACTGTGAGGGGTTCTATTTCGTCTAGATTGAGAGAATCGGTAGTGTTGAGACTAATTGAGCTCATGTTTTGTTGAATTGTTGTAATTCCGAGGGTGTACGTGATTTCCAGAGCCTTGAACCGAGTTTATCCCTCAACCTGTAGTAGATTGTCATTGTTAATGTTCATGACGATGATAAATAATCTTGACTGGAATGTGCAGATGGATGTTATGTCAAGGTGAGCTTTGGTGTGGCTCGGTCAAAGAGCTCCAGTCTCCACATGTGCGTGCTACTGTACTCATCTCACCGGCCAAGCAAGCCCACGTTTACACGTGCGACAATCAACCTCGCGACAAGACTACGTCAAGACTACACCACGTCCAGCATTTACAGCGAAATATATAGTAGCTTCAATAGCTGCAGCATGAACTAGCGACAGCGACGAAACCCATCATGAGCAACCTCCAACCACCCAACGCTGGCCCAGCGCCCGCCCCTTCACCCAATGGCAAGGATGGCCTACGATATCCCAGCAATGGAAAGACCATTTACCACCGGCCATTAAACAGAACCAAGACGGCTGAGCTCAGCCAAGCCAGTTTTGCGTATCTGTTTGGCGAGATGGTGACGTATGCGCAGAAACGGGTCAAGGGCATCCAGGAGCTGGAACAACGGTACGTTGAACCCCTCTGTCCCTGAATACAAACCTAACAATTTGCAGTCTCAACCTACAAGGCCATTCTATCGGCCTCAAACTTCTCGACCTACTCCTCTTCCGCGAACCAGTGCGCACGCAAACCCGACCCCTGGGCATTATCCAACTGCTACACTTTATCAAGCAGAACATCTGGCAGCACCTCTTTGGCCGACAAGCAGACCGTCTCGAGAAGTCTGCCAACCCTGAAACCCCCGACGAATATCATATTATCGATAACGAGCCCCTCGTGAACCAATACATCAGTGTGCCCAAGGAAATGAGCCAGTTGAACTGCGCAGCGTTCGTGGCGGGCGTTGTAGAGGGTGTTTGTGACGGAGCTGATTTCCCCGCCAGAGTCACGGCGCATACAGTTGGAGAGGGCGACATGTGGCCTGGAAAGACAGTCTTCCTTGTCAAGTTTAGACCAGAGGTTTTGGAGAGGGAGGGCTTCTTGGGCAAGAATTAAGCGGCGAGAACGGAGTTATTGGAGTTCTTTATGATTGGCCTGGGATTGATTGATAGAGGGACGGTATCCGTCTTTGTGTGGCGATGTGATATCTTGCCATTGAATTTAATACTGAACTATCCCAGTTCAAGTTGCCTTGTCCTTGTATGAAGATATGCTACCCCTCAACGCCTTACTCAAAGCACAATGACTGCAAACCGTAAATATTTCTATCGAGGAAGAGTACTTCCAGCACCCTTTGGCTTTCCACCTGTTCCAATACTGGGCCCCTTGTTCATCAGCTCCGAGAGACCCAGATCCTTCCAGGCGGGCTCCTTGGACTTTTGCGTAGCTCGCTGAATACCAAAAGCGGCGTGTTGATCGGGAACAACATCGTCTTCATCCTCTGGGTTGATAGGCTGATGCATAGGGGGAACGTATATCTCGTCATCAGGGAGTCTGTCCTTGCAAAAGTCCTCGAAGAGGTCTGCGTCGCGTGAGCGGTGCATGTGAACAAATGTGAAGGAGGAGTCTTTATTCTGAGTATGATAGTCAGTGATATACTCAGTAGAGAGAGGTTCGGGAGATGTACCATTTTGGATTGTAAGATGGGAAATGAGGCTGTCTTGACTTTGGGTGCATTGACTTTGTTTGTTGATGTTGAGAGGACTTGTTTCCACAGCGGGACGGGAGGCGGGGTGTGGGGCCGACTCACTCACTGTACAAGGAATTAATAGCTGAAGTTGAGCCGGGGATACCGGCAGTTGATATGATGGTATGTAGAGCCTCGCTAGAGCCTGACTACTAACCTGGCATTCGCCTAAAGTCGGGCAATTATTTATAGGGCCCTTTCATCGATCACAGCTGTGTAGCTGATCCATGGATGGCCTGAAGTTCTGGTCCTGCTGTAGAGTATCGATCGGGCACTAAAATACCCGTTCCATGGTGGGGGTGATAATTCCATGCTTTTTCCGTTATCAACTCTACCTAGGTATTATAGATCCAGTTCTTTGGGGTTCACTCCTTGATCTCAGGTTTATACTCAGCAATCTACAGAGCACCTCCCCGTAGATCCTCATACCTTCACATCCACCTCTCACTGTTCATCATGGCTTCTTCAAATCCTGCCCCGCAGCCTTCAACAATCCCCGCTCCAGACCCCTCGAAAGGGCCAAGGCTGTCACTCGACATCATCTATGCCATCGGCCTCGCTGTAGTTGGCGACCCTTTCGAGCAAACCAGGCTCTATGCAAAGAATAATTGCAATCCTGAATATATCCCAGATCGTACCACTCTTCACCGTCTGACATACCTCTCCAAAGGTACCAAAAGTGTCTTGGAGCCTCTTCTCTACCGACACTTGACTTTCACCACGCCCCAGGATGTCATGAGCACTTTCATCACTCTCGCCCAAAGACCTGAAATTCGAGATCATGTTCAGTACATTGCTTCCTTCAGTCCCTTGTCAGGTCCCGGCGTAAGAAAAAGGGAGTTGCCCATTTGTAAGAAACTCTGGTCTAAGCGGTGTCCTTCTGACAAACCTGCCTTGATGCGTCTTCTTGATGGAGCTGGTCTCCATAAGCTCGCTTGGTCGGCTTCCATGCTTGAGAGAACAAAGCAGCGCTTCATGTTTTCTACAGATTTCAAGCATGACGGTATACTAGAGATCATGTTTGCTGCTATCCTCTTCCTCACGCCAAGAGTCACTACATTCACGTGGCGTGATATGAACACCAACCCAAAGGCCTTTATTTTGGATCGCATCATGAGTGAGGCAGTCAAAGGTGGTCTTCCCCTTATGCCCAAGCTTCAGTACCTAAACACAGAAAAGTCAGCATTCGTCGAAGCTAAGCAAGCACAGTTCTTCACCCCTCACATTAACCTGTGGGATAACCTGCACACCCTGTATCTCAACGATGTCGATATGGACGTCGAGTTCATCGAGATGCTAGCTAAGGGTGATTTCAAGAAGGACCGGCCTATCAAGGACCTCCACATCCTCTGTGTTCCGGGATCTGAGAAACCAGGCAGCATGAGCGCGTTCCCGCCTGGATTTGAACTGTCATCAACCACACTTTTGGATGCCGACGACCTCGATAAAGACAAACAAATGTTTGATGCATTCCCCAACCTTGAACTTCTCAGCGTCAGATTCGTTCATCACCAAGACCGCTACGAGAACGGCTCGCTCACTTTGAGAGCCTTCTTGCATGCAATTGGCTGCCCCAAGGTCTTGAGATTGGAGGGTCATAAACTGCCATTCAATGTCCTCAATACCGGCGTCACACACGACAGACTTACCTACCTCAAGGTTCGCGAGTATGACCCGCAGTCCAGGTCCAGGACATTACAAAGCGAAAGCCTCCTGACAGGACTCAATTCGTGGTGGGGCGAGAACTCGTTGCTGGTGCCGAACCTGACCAGGATTGATCTGGATCACTACAGGTTCCAACGCGAGGATCTCTCTGAGGAAAACAAAACAGTCTGGAGAGTTGTTGGAGAGGACGAGTGGGAGGATGACTCGAATAACGGGTTTGACGACGACGACGACGATGGTAGTATTGACGGGGACGAGCCCGTTCGACACGTCTACGACAATGTCTACTATGATCCGCAACAGGATCAGTATTTCGAAGGGTATTCAACATTGATGGCAGCTTTGGAAGAGATGGGTATTCAGCATGAAATCACCCATTATCATGGGTGAGCAGTCGGATATAGACAAATCTAGAGTTGGATGTTTTCTTTCTGTGCTTTCAAAAGATTCTGGGCTTGGACAACTTGTAAGTAGGAACAGAGTAAGTTTTATGATGACAACGTTCGAATTTGATTACTTCAATTGGCTAGGGCTAGATCTGGCTTGTTTTCTGTTGCTTGACAGAAATCCCCAACGATAAGAAACCCCATCCCATATGCTCTGACCTCTCTTGTGAATATATCTAAACCGCCATCAACGCGAATGCCGTCCTGTCTTAGCTCCTTTCGTAGACCTCAGGGCAGGCGTCGTCCCGCCTTCATAAACATCGTTGCGACTCAAGAATATACATAAATCATACCTCCTCGTTGTTCTCGCAAAAGGTTTCGAAGTCAAAGTAGCCAGTCTGGCCGTTCTCTAGCATCTTGCGCTTCTCGCGGGCAGAGAGACTTAAATTCGCGATTGCACGGGACTGTCTGTACTTTTCCCGCAATGGTTCTCATCTAAACATGACGGGGTGGCCTTCGGGAATAACTACATTCTTCTCAATCTCATCATCCCCATTGAGGTTTCCAAAGCCAGAATTCTCAAGCATTTTGAGATCCCAGAATAAGTAAGCCCACGGATGTATTGAAAGATTGAAGGACTGATCGTTTAAACCGTGGTTTCTCAAATCCATACAGAACTGACTCATGGCGGACCATGCGCTGGCGGGACCGCTGTCACCATCGTCGAAGAAAGGGGTGCGCATAATGTCGTCTGGGATCTTGCCATTTTCCCAAAGGTCAACGCTTTCCCAAACGGCGGGATCGGACGTTTGATCAGGCGCATTGACTTGCACGAAATTTGGCACATCTATCTTCGGAAAAGCGACATGCTGCCTGCCATTCCGGACCAATGCGATCTGGTCAGCGACGGGGCGGACGACCTTGTCGAGATCATCTCGCGTGGCGGCCGTCAATAGGCTGTGCAACCAGGGGAGCCCAAGAGTGACCAAGCCCATTCTGCCCCGGTGCAAGGAGCTACCGATGTAGGTATCGATACGAGATCCAAGTTCGATATCGTGCTCGAGGAAGTCATTGAAATCTACATGGGAGTTGTCAGGATGGTTTCGACATGCCGTGGATACAAGTCACTCACAAGGCCCTATTTCATTTATCAAAAGAATGCAGAGACAGCGCAGCTGCTCTACTTCAAATGCGGAGTAATTCATGTGAAAGCCCATGAGAACAAACCATCGGTTGATTGTACGGAGTTCGTGCGGCTGACAAGGCTCCTCTTCCTCGTCTAGAACACCAAGACCACCTTGGCCACTATCATACAAGGTCTCAGCCTTCTCTATGATGATGAGGTGTGAAGACAAACGGTACAAAGCTCTCTGAAAGCGAGCTCGAATCCTTGGAGTGAGAGAGAAGTGGCCCTCGACATTGGTGACGGGATGTTCTCGGAGAAGTGTCGTAGGTAGTCGATCGGCAAAGTACTCGACACTCTTGTGAAGACACCACATATATTTGATGTTGTCCAAAGTGAGATCATGGCTGCGCATGGTTCGCTTGCTGTCGTAAACGTGTAGAATTGAGTCGCAGCCGTCTTCGGTATCCTTCCACTCCTTTCTCTTCAGGTGCTCAGTGATGACAGCCTCTTCGTAGACGCCTTTTTCTATCTTATCCAAGAAGACCTTGGTCAAGATCTGGACTTGATTGTACTGATAGATCTTGTAGACTGTCTTGCAGGACGCCGCAAATGCATGCAGAGAAATCATGTCGGGCATAGTTTTAAGAAATTCGAGAACGATCTCATCCGGCATTTGTACCAAGGTGAGAGGAGTCGTGATGACTTCGTTTTCAAGAGCATGAGATCCTAGGGGGAAAAACTGCTCCGAATGGTCTGCCATCGTGAGGAAAGTGGTGTCAAGAATGGTTGATGGTTATAGAAAGAGATAAAAGCAAATTTGCAGAGAAAGGAAGAAATAAGAAAGGTATAGCAGTGAAAATGCTGCAGTGGTGGTGTGTTTGTTTATGCACGTTGCCTTGTATAGCGCACGCCTCGGGTTGCGAGTGCTTGATAGTTGTATGCCAGTTTGTGCTATTAATTAACAGTGCCTCACCAGATTCCAGCAGGATTCTTGGTCTATACAATCATTCTCGCCTATAGCAGATTTTAGATAGAAAGAGAGCAACATCCATAGTTGTTGCACATTTGCTTTTTTGCTATTGCATAACTTCTTTATATCTACTTCATAAGCAATAAGACCTCAACTCTCGCAATAAAACCCTAATCCTTAGCGAGTGTATTGAAAAGACTTATTATTCAGGTAGAACATATCGTAGTTAACTTCCACCCCTATCGATTGAGCTACATGGCTGGGTGCTACTATAAAGGCTGACTCTAGGCTGTATGATGCACACATAGACGAGCTAAGCGTATTTTAAATCATATAAATCAAGCCCGACCAATTCTGTCTCTTATCCCCCGTAACTAAGTCTTCTATCACACTGAGCTCTGCATGCGGCTATTATTGATGTTGTCAACAGCTACATCCAGCACGTATGTCACATGCATTCTATATACCCGATTAAAAAACGTTTTTCCTATAATCCCAACCATTCTCAGCAATGTAGGCTGTCCAACTCGAATTCTTCGCTGCGATCATGCTGCGTTGCCCTGGGAGAGAACACCTATTTTTGTACGCCCACTCAGTGACTTCGGCGAACTCTTCGCCATTCATGTTGAGGACAAAGTAGGAGAGAGGTCCGGATTTGATGGTTACTTGGCAAGAGTGCCAATGCCAGTTCATCAAGTTAGCTGTTCCTATCGTCCACCAGCCAGTTTCAGAAGCGTTTCCAAGCCAGTTCAACAAGTATGCACAGTCGTCGAGGTCAAATGTAGAATTTAGTACCTAGCAGGGTTAGCATTGAGTAGACAATGTTTGGGATGGTGTACCTTGCCGCACTCCCAGTTGTAATCGACTGTGAAGTCCTTGGCTGGTATGTTAGCAGCAGCGAGAGCGAAAAGAACGGTAAACACCCAGATGAACTTCATTTTGGGTCACTGGTCAGATGGTTGCGTGTGCAGGTGTGATGTTCTTTCGTTGGCGGGACTGTAGACTTAATAGCTGATCTTGTCGAGGTGTCTGGGACTGTTGCAGAGAATCCCATGGCATTTATAAACTAGGTACGCAGCTAGCAGTAAGTCTCCTAGGCCCCTGAATCGACATGTCAACACTCGCTCGTTGATTGCCGAATAGGTAACTTCAAGAATGTGCTGCGTGAATCGCGATCAAACAAAGAAGAGAGAATCAACTTAATGAATCAGTAGTAGTAACGAGAACAGTGAATCGTGTGTCAAAATCGTGTCCTTGTTTATGCGTAGATGCGCAGCACAGTCTGGCAGCTGGTCACTTTGAGAACAGTAGTCCATGGTGAATAGTTTTAAGCAGCATGAGCAGTGATAAATTCATGGGTGCACTCCACGCACGGCAGTCTACTTCGAGGTCAAGCATCAGAGAAAATGCGATCGTTGATAAACTGCATCGAAGAACATTGGGTGGTTCGGCGTGGTTCTCAAAGTTTGATGATGACGTTGCCTTTCACTCCACCGCTTTGCGTCACGATACTTTGGTGATTGATACAACTTTAATGACAATATTTCCTTTCGCTTCCCTAGGGCATAAAAGCAACCTCATTCTCGCACAACACAAAAGCACTGTGAGAACTGTTGGGTCACGATATGCAAGGTTCAAGTTATTGTTGTCGTTCCAGATAGACTACCCTACACTTAGCCGGAGCCGGAGTAATGATAAGCCGGGCAAACAGACGGGCAGGCACCACAATGATGCTTCCTGCCGGGGTAGCTACATGCATAGCGGGGCATCGACCTCAACAGCTCCGACCTTCTTCCGCCTGCCTAGAGGTGAAACCTACTTCTACAATACTCATCGTCAATAGCCTTCGTGTTGAGGCGAAACCTTTTTTCTTCTTTCATATAAATCGCATTTCATAGCCCTGGAGTTACTGCCCTTGCAAATCCCCAGCAATCCGTTACCCCGCGCTTATGATCTAAAGCTGTATCGCATCTCTTCCACTGTCACACCATTGTGAATCTTGCCCACCATGGCTTCTACTCAAATTAATGCCACGCCGCAGGCGGTGATGGGTCACGTTCAGAAGCTCAGCGATAATGACCCTGATTTCCGATTCATGGCCTTGAACGACCTGCTGCAGCTCCTCAACCATGCCAAGCCCGATTTCCTTCAGAACGACTACAACATTGCGGCCCGAACTGTTGACAGTATCATCAAGACACTCGATGACCAAAATGGAGAAGTCCAGAACCTTGCTGTTAAGTGGTATGTGAGCGCGTGCACTTCTGAGTAATTCGCTAACATAACCAGCTTGGGCCCCTTTGTGGGCAAGGTCCCTACTCCCGTCATTGCGCCCATGATAGAGAAGCTCTCATCCTTGAAGCTTAAGAACTCCGTGGATAATGCCGTTCCTTCGATGGCTTTGCGAAACGTCATAATCGCACTCCCTCGCCCCGTGCCAGGCATTCCTCCGACCCCAGATGTCCAGGAAGCCTACAGTGCTATCAGCCGCGTACTGATTCCTCGTCTTATTGGCCCCGGACCTAGAACACAGGTTCCCAAGAACCCCAAGATTCCCCTCCCCGTTGTGCCCGAGGGACTCTTACAAAACGAAGGCGCCCTCAACGCCGAAGCAGTTGATGTGCTAATCGAGGTTGTTCGATGTTTTGGACCCATGCTTGTTCAGGTCGAAGTCGAGGCCATGCAAGAGGTAGTCATCCAACTTTTGGAAAGCGAGAAGGGAACATCGGTCGTCAAGAAGAGGGCCGTAGTAGCGATCTCTATGCTTGCTGTATACCTCTCGGACGAGCATTTGCAGGAAGTAGTCAGGCGCATCACGAATGGCCTGTCTCAGAAGTGCAGCCCTGTGACAAGGAGACTGTACATCTCCATCCTAGGAAGTATGGCAAGATCCATTCCTTCTAGATTCGGACCTCAACTCGCCGATACCGCACCACTAGTACTCAAAGCTCTCGGCGAAGAGGAACTTGATGAGCATCTCGAGGCACTCAGCGATGGAGATGATCTCGGCCAAGAATTCAACGAAATCCGTGAGGCTGCTCTTGTAGCCCTGGAAGCTTTCTTGGCATCATGCCCACAGGAGATGCGTCCATTCACAAACCAAACAATAGACGCCTGTCTACGATTCCTCAAGTACGACCCCAATTACAATGTCGATGATGAAGATGAGGACATGGAAGACGAAGAGGACGATGATGAAATGGAGGAGGAGGACGACGAGTTTGATGACGAAGGTTTCGAAGACGACGATGACGATGCGAGCTGGAAGGTTCGACGATGCGCCGCAAAGACTATTTACATCCTTATCTCAACACGTGGAAGCGGTGACCTTCTCGAGAATGGTATTCTTTACAGCCAAACCGCCCCGTCTCTCATCAAGCGTATTGCAGAGAGAGAAGAGAACGTTCGTCTAGAGGTGATTTCAGCACTTTCTCTCCTCGTTCGCAAGACAGGTGAGGGCCTCAACACACCTGATCTTTCACTCGAGGATTTCGAGCCGGAATCCGAATACCGTATGCCAATCAGCCGGAAGCGAAGACGGCAAAGCAGTGGTGGCGGCGCCACAGTTTCTCAATTTATGTCGGGTTCTGGTCTCATTTCGCCTATCCAGGAGAAGATTCCCCTCAGCGGCCCGCGAGCCGACTTGGCTCGCCTCACTCCTTCCATCATCAAGGTGATCACCAAACAACTTAAGGGCAAGACGATCCCCACCAAGCAGGCAGTCATTAGCCTTCTCGATGATATAGTGTCTGTTCAGCACGGAGGATTGGCCGAGTATTTGGACCAGGTCATCGGACCTATTATTGACGCCATTCAGCCTAGTGGTTCTTCTCATGTTTCGACCAATTTATCGTCCCATGCCGGTTCATCTTCCGCAACTCCCAGTACACTGAGGATCACAGCACTGGGTGTGATCAGCGACATCGCAAAGACTCATTCATCCACTATTCTGCAGCCTTATCTCACTAAGATTGTTGATGGCGTCACTTCTGCAGCTAACAACCGATATTACAAGATCTCTAGCGAGGCTATCCGCACTGTTGAGGAGCTCGTCAAGACTATCACTCCACCGCGATCACGAAACGCTGCTTCAAAGTACAAAGCTGAGCTGGACAAGCTTTACAGTGTGATTGTAGACCGTTCCTCAGCTCAAGATGCTGACGCTGAGGTTCGCCAGCGCGCTATTCACGCTCTCGGCATTCTCATCTCCAGAACTTCCACTTCAGAAGGATCGTCTCTGCTATCTGAGGACAAGGTCAAAGCCGCTCTGAATATACTCCAAGAACGACTCAAGAATGAGACCACTCGTTTGGCTGCAGTTAGAGCGGTGGAAAACGTCGCCCGCTTTGCGAAATCACCTGGCCAACTCGAAAAGCAATGGATTCAAGATGTAGCTCTGGAGCTCTCTGCACAATTGCGAAAGGCCAACCGTTCCCTCCGCGGTTCAAGTATCATTGCGCTTCGAAATCTTGCCCTGTCACCTGCTACTAAGGGTCAGCTTGAGCCGGGCACTATTCAGGGACTTGTCGTTGATTTGATGCCGATCATTACCAACAGTGATACACATCTACTTGGACCAACACTGATTATCCTCGCCAAGTTGGTACCTGAACACCCAGAACTCGTGGTCACTAACGAGATGATCGTTGCACTCTCGGAACTTCTTAAGCAACATCATGCAGGCATCGTTCTCGATCAGTTACTACTCTTTGTCAGTAGTATTGGCGAGAATGGTGCGGGCCAAGGTCTCATGCAAGGATTACTCAAGGATGTCAGCGTGGCAGGAGATTCTCCAGTTGTCGGTAAGGTGATAGGAACCCTGCTTGTCACTGGTGGCGAGTCAGTCGGTGTCAAACTGGACAGCTTTGTCACAGAGCTGTACACGAGTGCCAAGAGTGGCGACGAAGCCAGAGTTAGTCTTGCTCTCGCTGTTTTGGGTGAAGCTGGAAAGCGACTCGGAACGAGCTCGACTCTCAAACCTGATCTGTTCTTGGACCAATTCCATGATGAGCCGGACAAGGTCTCGCTTTCCGCTGCCGTCGCTCTTGGCCAGGCAGGTTCTGGCAACGTTCCTGAATTTCTACCTGTCATTTTGAAGACCATGCAGAAGGGCGGCAACACCCAGTACCTCCTCATCCAATCAGTCAAGGAGATCCTTCAGTCCATCTCTCAACAGTCTACTGACCTACGAAACTATGCTCCGACTATCTGGGAGGAGCTTCTCAAGGCTTCGGACAATGCCGACAACAAAGTCGTTTGTGCTGAGTGTGTCGGAAGACTTGTTACCCTCGACCCTGCCGTATTCGTTCCTCGTCTTCAGGTATGTACATAGGAATGCCCGTGAATGAACTCTCTAACGCGTACTAGGCTCTTCTGGAGGACAAGTCACTTGGTATTCGCGGAATGGCTGTCCAGGCTGTCCGCTACACTCTACCCGAAAGCGATGAAGTACTGGATGCTATGCTCCGAGATGTACTAATTTCGATGCTCCTGACTATTCTTCAGGACTCGGATATGGACATCCGTCGATTGGCAATGACAACACTCACCACCGCTGCTCGAACGAAGCCTGATATGATCCTTCCTCACTTGGGCAAACTAATGCCATATGTCTTGCAGGAGTCGGTCATCAAGAAGGAACTCGTGAGAGAAGTCATGATGGGACCTTTCAAGCATACCGTTGATGACGGCCTTGAGGTCCGAAAGGTACGTTCAATTTTAAGTTGTTGATGAAACCAACTAACTGGTAACAGAGCGCATATGAGACGTTGTATGCTCTCATGGAGACTGCTTTCAGTCGTATCAACAACATCGACTTTTACGACCGAGTCGTGGCAGGCCTCAAGGATGATAATGATATTCGTCAGCTTTGCAACCTCATGGTGACCAAGCTAATTGCCATCGACCCCGACGAGACCACACGCCGACTCAACTCGATTGCAGAGGCATACCGGTCTGTTCTGTCAGTCAAGCTTAAGGACAACGCTGTAAAGCAAGACCTAGAGAAGCAAGAGGAAGCCAACAAGAGTATCTTGAGAGTGACTCTGTTGCTGGGCGAGAAGATGAAAGCCACGACTGGAAATGCTGGTGCAGCTACGAGTAACGCAGGTGCCACCAGCACCTGGACTGGATACTGGGAATGGGTGAACAAGGAATTCGAGAAGCAACTCAAGGTTCTTCGTGAGGAGAACAGCCAACTTCAAACCCGCATGGTATAGGGCGAACGCGTTTGGAAAAGGATAAAGACTAGCGAAGTCTATGAGATAGAACTAGGATTAGCAAGGATGGAAATATCCTAGTGACATCATTAAGAAAAGCAATGGACATGAATAGATTGTTGAATAAATAATTAGTCGTGCCTTGTACTTGAATTGCTTTGATCTGCATGCACCCTCAATATGTCTTGCAACGGGCCTGTGACAGATGCATTGTGTCGTTTGATGGTATGAATTGTCAACATTTAGCTTGGAGTTATTATAATTTATCAGCATTTAGCTCCAGATTATTTGATGGTTCGTACAACGTTAAAAAAAGAGGTTGCCTTGTATCGAAAGTCACAAAAAGTAGGGCATAAACGCAACCTTCATCTCGCACAATACAAAATCACTGCTCAGCAGCCCACACCCCCTTCTTCCAGCGCAATCAAAGTGAGCTTTTCGGTTCAGCTTAGGAATATGATAAGTCATTAGCATTTAGCAATTAGCATTTGATGCCCTGAAGCTAAAATGGCGATGCCGGTAATTGTGGATCAACGTCTACCGAGACAGCGTTGTATCCGGCCGGAAGCAGAGCCCCACAAACTCGGAGGTCAATTTGACTTCATCCGTTTATTCACCACTACAAGATGTACTCAATACATGGCGACAACTGTTACACAGACCTATAGATTGAAGCAAGATACTCAAAATAATTAGGAAAATATAGAGAATTATAGGTTATTTTTACCGGATACAAGTGAATAAACGAAGGGAGTATGATTAACTCCAGGGGCAGGGCCCGGGGTAAAACAAAAACCAGTGCTGATTTAGTGACTGACGCAAATATCAGTATTTACAACGCCTCTCCTCATAATTTGTGGGAATTTAGCGTAGCTTTAGGAAATAAATTCAATGAGTACATAAGCTTATTCATAAAGACTCCTCATTCCAGCAAATCATGATAGGAAAAGTGATAGAACGAGCCATTGATCTTACAAGCAAGAAACGCCCCCAAATGTTGAGTTTTGCCAAATAATAAGATCTCAACACACTTAGAATAAACCCCCTATTTGATTTATTTTTTTCACCTTCTTTTATACCTTTGTTCAAGATGCCAGGCTCTTGGGCCGGCGGGCCGCGATGGCTGTGAATCTGGATATCGTGGCGGACGATAAGAATTGTGACGGTCGTCGTAGGTGACTCGTCTATCAGAACGATGATCTCGGCTCCGATTACTTTTACGGGACTTTCGTCTCTTCCTGTGTCCACCTTCTTGGCCCCTTTCGTGTTCTCTCTTGCGACTCCGACTTGGCAGCGTTCTAGGCTCCTCATGACTGTTCCAAGCTCGCGGGTTTCGTGGGGGTGCGGACACTTCGCCACCGGTGTCCTGCCTGCCAGTACGTCTTTCGACAAGTTCGTCCACATTTCGGAAATTTCCTTTAGCCTCATCCTTGTGATCATGATTGCAGAATCCGGCAGGGTCTCGGTAGGGGTCCCTGATACGTGGGAGTGCCATAGCAGCTTCAGGCGCTTTCGACTCGGTAGGTTCGTGTACCTTTGTAGAATAAGACAACAGCAACTTGTCAAGTTCTTCACCCAAATCAAAGTCATCTTCAGGAGGCTGTGTTGGAGTGATCTCTGCGGGTTTCGGGGGCTCACTTTGAGCAAGATCCCCTGAACAATGATCAATTCTTACCAAGGATCTCCGGGATTCGTGTAGAGGTCCATCATCATTATGGGCAGAAGTGCAGACTTCGATCTCGTCTCGTATCTCACCGTCTTCAAGTTCCGATGGTGAGTGGCTAAGGTGGTGATCTTGGAAAGGATCTCCATTAGCCTTTTGGGGTGGATCGTTGGCTTCAATTGCAGTCTCTTCTCCACTATCGACCTCTGGGATAGGGCTGCACGGGGTCGGATTCATGTCAAGCTCCCCGACTTCTCCAACAGCAAGGTCCGCTCCGTTGGCTCGATCTTTGGGTGCGACGGTGGTCAGCATAATTTCGGTATAATCGGGCAGTCTTCGACGTTGCAAGTTGATCCAAGATATCTTGTACGCATTCAAAAGTTCGCCCAGTCCCATGGGAGAAACGCCAGGCCGCTTGCTAGCGGAATAGACTAGAAAGTATGTTTCACATGTCGTGTTGGCAGTGTAACGTTCGAGGCTATTCAGAGCTTCGATAATGACAGTCAGATCTTGAGTTTTGACGGGGGCGAAGCTGCCGCGAGACTCTCTTTCTATTGTCTTGGAATAGTCCACAATTCGAGACATCAACTGCGCATGCCTGGACAAGATTCGACCGTCGCCCTTTCGCTTTTTCTGATCGCTTTGGAAACGCTGCATTATGGACTCATGCGTATCTGATGGGCGGACGTTCACCTAGACGTCGTCAAGTAATTTCTGCTCCATTTCTGTGAAGCCGTGGCCATCTTCGACCCTGCAGATCACAGCCCATCTAATGAGGATAGGAATGAAGCGATGATCGGTCTCATTAGTGAATAGAGGATGAGCCATGATTCGTGTAAGCTTTCTGCAAAATTCGTGGGACCAGAGTGGATTGGGCTTCATTTCTCCGTGATGTTCAAAGCATTCGCCGCTGCTATTTTCGAAGTCCATGTGTCGATACATGGAGATCAGTGCTGGGGGGTCAATGCCAAAGAGTTGCAGAGACATCTTCCACGCCGCCAACAGACTGTGTGCCCCCTTGGCGTAATGCTCCATAGCTGCCCTTTCCAAGCTACGTTCCCAAAGACTGTTGAGTTTATCCTCCTTGGCTTGATTCCAGACGACAGTGCGTCGAGTAGCGGGGAAAGCAGATAAATGACGGCGAGATTGGATACCGGTTCTGGTGATCGGGCCCTTTTCTCGGATCATTTGGGCCATATTCCGAACTCCCCTTCGATAAGCTTTCCGCTGCTCGGAGATGGCCTTGGATTCGTAATTTTCGGTGTCGGTGGTGCAGTCCTCCCATTCACTCCCGTTGTCGTGGACGTCTTTGAACTCATTTTTGTCATCTTCACTGCTGTCGCAGATGTCGACTGCGTCCCATGGAAGAAAGACGGATCTGTTCCGGAGTCCTAGACCTTCAGCGGGTGGCATCTTGGCTTTGTTCTTGGACCCTGGCGGCCTTCCAAGCTTCCCTCTAGGCTTCCTTCTTTGGATAATACGAGGACTCGAAAGTTGAGTGCCTGGGTTTCAGTCAAGAGTATGGACAGGTGCAGTAGTAGTAGGATTGACAGAGAGTCTATATAGCTCGCCTTCGGCATTCATTATCGGCAGCTTTTTAAAGTCTTGGAAAAACAGTTTGCTGGATGTTTGCTGGATGTTTGCTGGTAGTGGTGTTGTTTTTTGCTGACTCAAGATCGAGGCTGGTACCCGTGTTAGAGGAAGACCAATAAACAAAGAAACCAACCAGTCACCGAACCCCGCGCAAGCTAAAGCCGCCTGAATGCTGAAAGAAAAAGAAAGAACAAAGCAATTTTGTCATTTGCCATGAAACACTGCATTCTATCTGGTTCTATTAATTTCGCGACTAACCGTGCCCAGACCCAGACTCCCTACCTAGTCGTCATGGTATTTGACGATAATGCTCCTGCGTCTTCCCTCTGGGAGAATATTGTCCAAAGCCGCCATCGAGCCGCTTGACCCGTCGAGATAGGCAGCCCAGGTGTTTGTGCCGGCCTTCAGCTTGCCGACAAAATTCCTTTTCACTTTCCCGTCATTGCCCTCGGAAGTGTTTTCTACTCGCATGTTCTTTTCGTCATCCAGTTTGGCTGTAACACTTTCGACCATCGTGATGGTACTTGTGGGAAAGGACCGTGAAGGTAATGGTTGAGGCTGCACATACGGGTGATTTTGGTTGCCCTGCGGGTATTCCCGTGGTGGGTGCCTCAAATTGAGTGTTGCCGGTATGTAGGGTGCTGCTGGGGGAGGTATCTCACGCATCCGCCATGGATCATGACCATTTCCATGTCCATGTACTTGTTTATTTGCAAGCAGTGGACTCCAATATGAACCCTCTGGTCTTACTGGGTTCGTGTATCCTGAGTTCAGGTATTTTAAGTCACCACCCCGATGAGGTCGTAATTCTGGGTTCGGCCATGCTGGGTTGTTATCACTACGATCCTCTAATGGGCCTTGGTGCGTGCGATCTGGTAATCCCGGGCTCTGGTGTCCTGGGCTTTGGTAACTGCTTGGGCCCTGGTGTTCTTGGCTTTGTGGGTATTCTTGTTGGCTGAAACCATGCCCGGTTGAACTCTCTCCTCCCAAATCACCACCTTCGAGATCATGGCGAGGCGGCGACAGTGTGTTGTACGGGTCACAACGACCTCTGCCGCTATTTGATCCTCTTCTCGGGGTTTTGGGCATTGTATTTAACTATTGAAAAGCGTCAGTCAATATCTCCAAGCAAAATGTGAAGTATGTTTGAGCCTACCACAGTTCTGTTTTGTTGATGATTCTGTAGTTTCTGTTGCTTATCTTATAAGACTAGGGTTGGAATGGGAGAAGCTATAAGTTGGGTATTGGTCAATCGTATTGCTTGTATTGTAAGGTCTTGGTTAGTACAGTTGAGGATTTGTTGTTGGATTTGAGCGATGATGAGATATACGTAATGCAAACTCTGGGTATCCTACAATATCAGCTAATGTGTCAACTTGCTAACAAACCTTTAAAGCTACCTTAACAGTGTTCTGTTGCTGTGTAGATACCGTTTGTTGATTGAACTCCAGATGATAACCAGCAACTTTGATTTTGTTCTGATTAAATTCTGACAATTTGTCACTGTCCGTGACTCTTTGTGACGGACTGGATGGTTTCCATGTCGTCAAGAGGCAGGTTCTACACACAGTCTACAACCTCCGGGAGTGTTCCTTCCATACCTAACAATGACAGACATTCAATTCCTGCCTTGTATGAAACCCGTCTATTCAAGAGTCGGAATGATTGGTCAACTTCATCAGCTGCATGTCTCAGCACGCACCCCATTAGTTAGCCACCAGCAATCTTGGTTCTGCCTCAACATCACCCAGCCTCGTCCGATTTCATGTCGAAGCTTTCGGGCAGTGGTATACTACAGCCTCGGGTCACATTATCGCGCCCGTAGCTATCTGATTCTATGTCGGAAATGTGTCGTTCCTGGCAATACTTACGGTCAATCGTATCAGGTCAGATAGCGGGTCTGTCGTGGGTTGAGCACCTCATCATGGCCTTTCAAGAAGTTGACAGATGCAGTCAGCGGCCCCGGATTCTCTGAGAGACCCTCTTGGGATACTCGATCAACAACTGTCCTTTAAGCTCCCCAGCCATTCCCAGCTCGTCCATCAGCTATCGATTCATCTCAGAGCTTTTTGCCAATTCTAGATGACTCTTGATCTCAGCAGGCATTCCGCCGAAGGTCTCGTGGACCGCCTCCCAGCAGATGACAATCCAGTCTCCATACAATAAACTGCCCAGATCCCCAATTTGACGTCTCCAAGGCCATATTCCAACTTTTTGCTTCAAACTATAAGCACGTATTCGTCATGAGAAACACTAGATAAGGAATTTTTGATCAGCTTTTGTGTCTGCATTTTTTCGGGTCGACTTTACATGTCCTCTTGTACGTAGCAGAAATGTTAGCCTCCTAAGTCTTATGGTATTAAAATAAATAGTCAAAGAAATATAGTCTAAGCAGCATAACCTTCTCTAATGATTTTATCTCTTATGATTCTGGCGGTCAATTCATTTGATACCCTGAGGGCCCTTAATCAGGGGCGCTTAAAGGTGAGAGCCCGGTATTTTATATAGATGTAAGTATGTGTGATATGAAGCGTATGTACATATCAGTAAGACATAATTCGAGTCAGTTCCTACTAATTTTCGCTATATAATCTTCCTTGCGAGATCTTAGTTTTCATCCATCAGGTAAACATCGCGCTCCAGGGCACGAGTGTTGAGCTTGTAGTATTGTTAGTAAAGAGATCTCTTGCGCAAACATATCGAATCTACTCACCACCTTGGAAGGAATGTTGTGAAGATCAGTGATACCAATCTGAGCAGCGTCAGCGAGGATTTCGCTCTTGAGAATCTGGATGAGCTTCTTGGGACCCTCGACACCGTAAACGTTGGAGTACATGAAACTACGAGATATTAGCACTGCATCGTTCATCACTGATTCGGGAATACTCACGGACGTCCAAGACCAACAGCCTTGACTCCAAGTGCCAACAGCTTGATAACATCGCTGCCATAGCGGATACCACTATCGGCAATAACCTCGGTCTTTGTGAAGATCTCAGGGGCATTGCGACGGATCTCGTAGGCGATTTCGAGAGGAGAGGGAGAGTAGTCGACTTGGCGACCGCCATGGTTCGAGAGCCAGATACCATCAGCTCCAGCCTCGACAGCACGGAGAGCATCCTCAGTGGTGGTGATACCCTTGAGGATGATGGGAAGCTTGGTGTGGGCCTTGATCTCTTTGAAGAGATCCCAGCTCAGGACAGATGTGGCACCGTTACTGAATTACGTTAGCTGATTACAATATCGCTTGTAGCAGTATACATACGCATTGGTGGTGTCGTAACGAGCAGCGCGATGGCGAACAGAAGTGGCAGGAGCATCAATGGTCCAGACAAAGGCCTTGACACCCTGGTCTTCAGCACGCTTCATGGCATCCCACGTAACAGAGAGGTTGGCATTGGAGTAAATCTGCTGGAAGATGGTGTTACCGCGCTTCTTACGCTGAGCACCAATCTCCTCAATGGACTTGGTGGCGTATAGAGCAGCGACATAGAGGATATCTTCGTCAGCGGCAGCATCGACAAAGTTGAGCTCACCACGCTCCTCGTCACCGTAACCGGCACGGGCAGCGGGAGAAATAAAGATAGGAGCGCTGAAGTTGTGACCGAGAATGGTAACTCCGAGTGTCTCGTTGAGGCCACGAACACTAGCGAGCTGGTGAGGTCGAAGTCTGGCCTTTTCCCAAACCTTGAGGTTGTTGCGGTACGCCCACTCTCCCGCAGCGGCAGTGCGGTAGAAGGCGTACTGCTGATCAGTCAAGGTCTGACGAGCCGCAAAGTCAAAGTCGGGAACACCGCGGATATCCTTAAGAAGAGGACGGCTGCCTTGGGTCCAGTTGGTGCTGGCGAGGTAAGTGTCCATGCCAGTATCGGGCTCGTTTATCCAAGCGTCGTAGGCCGAGGCGGAAGCCGCCAAGGAGGCAATGAGAGTTGAAGTACGCATTGTGGGTATAGTATATGACCTTCCGGAGGTTTAAAAGAATGACTGTAGCAACTAGGCTAGGAGAACAAAAGAGTGACGATGGTGAGTCTGGAGTGTCCGAGAGGTCATAGAGACATGATGAAGTGCGAGATTCGTGAGAATAAGTATGTATAGACTTTGGTTCAAAGCCGAGGATCGGCCAACTTCTCATCATAGTCTTGTCCTTCAGTGAAATTGCCTGTGGAGCTTCATGCCTTGTGTTGATTAGGAGTGGATATATCTACTAATGTATCCCTACATAACTGCGTGATTTTGATCTGATTGATAAGATGTAGTCATCCTAGTAGAAGTGATTATATACAGAAAATTCAGATCTTTCATTCCACGACTATTAATCAAGATTGAGGCTCTGTGATGGTGACATTTAAGTCTCACTCATCAACTCACAGCAGACAACGAGTGTACAGTTTCGTTTGTATATATCTTGTTCTTCTTCATGTTTTACTCATTTTTCTTTCTTTGTTTAACATCGTTTCCGATACCATGGTTTCACCCTTGAAGACGTTTGTGAATTCCTCCAATCCCATCAAACCAAACATGAGAGCCTCAACCTTGAAAGGGTCAATGCGACTTGTCAAAACTCCACTCGTTCACTTCATCCCATCTTTTCGTGAAGTGGGATGCTGAGTCATCCACTTGAACCCCATGGAGCCCCCACGTTTCACCATCGTCAACTCCACAGTCTTTGGAGTAGGAGGAGATAAGCCCAGAATAGCAGCGGCCAAAAGTCTTGAAGAGGAAAGTGAAGATGAGAACTCGAGAATAGGTGAAACTGTTATCTATGTATCAACTGAGATTTATGGTGGTGATATAGCAGACTAACCTAACTGTACGGAATATGAAGTCGAATTGGTAAAGACGCTAGGCTAGTTTGCCATCTCATTCCCCATCTCATGAAGTTGTAATTTCTCCGTCCCGCTTATTCAGAACCATAATTTTTACTCAAATCACTCAAACTGGGGAAATAAAATACAGTTAATATCCCCTTCCAGTGTTACTATAGATCCATATTGCGAGAGGAAAGAGTCTTGGCAGATTATATCTCGAGCCGATCAGCCGGGTACGTGGTTTCACAGCAAGGCGAAACATGTATGCGATTGTGTCAAGCTATTGTTTGTTTTTTCCATTAATATCTCAAGTTTAAGA
Organism: Fusarium praegraminearum; assembly: GCA_002093855.1. Classification (NCBI taxonomy): domain Eukaryota; kingdom Fungi; phylum Ascomycota; class Sordariomycetes; order Hypocreales; family Nectriaceae; genus Fusarium; species Fusarium praegraminearum. The sequence continues at coordinate 26,561 of LXHY01000086.1, forward strand.
AACAAAATGCAACAAAACAATTATAATTATCTGACACTAACGTCCGGTCTCATGTGGGTTGTTGCGACAATCATTCATGTGACCCCTCATAAATCTAGTCTCACAAAACTGTTTGCAACACTCACAGTTCACTCATGGATTCACACCATGTTCTCATAAGAAACAAAATGAGAAACCGAAACCTGAGTTGAGGGTCACATGCCGTTTCTTATCTCCTCATCTTTTTGAAACATGGTAAACAAGTGTCTGGTAAATACGAAAAAGAATATCCAGTTCGATTACCCTAAACCTCTCTGAAACCGACATCCCATCATAGGTTCTCTACTCAAAGTTTCATAGAAGATTTCAAGTTACTTATGCTCCAATAAGCATAGTAAAGTCAGATTGTTATGTTGTATTAATCTCCATACACTTTAAAACGTAGTGAGATCTATCACGCGAACTTTGTCTCACCCACACAAGATAAGCGACCTTTCAATTCAGCTCCATCTCACAACAGGCGATGCTAGCAGACGGAATCCGGGGATCCTGCAATTGTGGAATGTTGAACAAGGTAGCATAACACAAAGACCCTTACGAGAGAAAAGTCTAGATTACAGTATGGGGTTTCACGACTGAGTGTACCAACGTGTCGGACTCGCGGATCAGGTAGCTTGTGCAGTTTTTGATTCACAAAACAGCTCATACACACATTCATGATCATGACATGCAGTATCATGGTGCTTCCAACCGAAATAACCGTCTTCCGAAATGATCCGATGCCAAAGGGTGTGTCATTGCGAGTTCATGTCGATAGGGCAGCACTACAGCAGAATCATTCCGACTCTTGAGCACGTATGCGGGCATGAGAAGTTGGGGAAGGGGGAAACGCGTGGAGAAATTCGTAAAGAAAATTCTGAACGGCTTCTACGGTCTCTTCTGAGTAGCGCGTATAGGTAGAGTTCCATGTTCCATATTCCCCGTGAGAAAGTGCAGGGTCTAGGATGCCCCGTGTTGGTGGTATTCTAGAGCTCATGTATCAACAGCCCCTCATGAGTCTAGACTATTCGAGTCGTATTTTGAGTACCGTTACATTGTGTTTCCGACATTTTCCATATCTTGTGCCTCGCTTGTCTGTGCTGAACACACGGGTCCAGATCTGTAGAGCGAGGTGAACCATCTCCATCACAAAGACTTTACACTAGCGATATCCCCCAGTTCCTACCCCGGCTGACCCCATGCAAAGAAACATTTCAGGACTAACGTGAGGTTTCTTTGCTTGAAGTCGAATGGGATTCGCTCATCTTGATCCTGAACCCCAAAATCTCCTCAGAGTGGGCGGCAACTTTGGAGAGATCGTACGACCACTCTCGACAGAAATGCCCAGACCTCTGCGGTTATCTTTGGAAGAGTCCAATCATGTTGTAGAGAGTGTCAAGGGTATCTTAGTGTAACGTTTTGACTCGATAGGACGTTGAGCCCCGCGATACCCCAAGCGATGAGGGTATACCCTGGTCAGCTGGGGTGCTGGGATCGGGCATGTCGCCGTACCATGTTGAGCATGGGCGTAAAGTACCCCAATTAATGATGTGAAATCTCTTTTTTTTATCGCCTTATTTTCTTGCCGGTGTAGAATAGAGGTACTGGTTGAATAGACCTTGTGAAGGTCCTGTCGCCATAATGTTTGTTGACCTCGCGTAGTAAGATATGGTGTTGGTTCTAGTCAAGTTGATTTCCCCAATTGGAAATCCCCCAACGCCAAGTGAAGTATTCCCCGAGTCAGCCACAGGGCAAAGAAATAGACTAGACTAGTCTAGTGATATCATGCCGAGCAAGTGATCGACTACCAAGAAGGAACAGAAATGCCGATGATCAATTGCTAGGCGTAGAAAGTTCGCGGGGCAGGCAGTCAGGCAGGCAACAGTAGATAAAAGTGCAGGCGCATGGACCAACGAGGTATTATTTCCATTCGCTGACTTGTTGCAGGATGAATGCAACCAACGAGTCTGTTGTTGAATGTAACCAGGGAGAAAAGCCCGCTAATGTAGCTCCCATCGCCAAGGCGGGTAGACAAGAGATGTAGACGCTGGGCATTTCTGGGCGCTGGCAGTGGGTAGAGGGCAGTGAATGTCAATTAACCCCAACAATATGGGATGAGTTAATGTCTTATCTTTGAATGAAATGCATAAGCGGGGAGTAAAGGTTCCGTTGGATCTGTAGATACACAAAATGAGGGTGTATTGGGCCCCGTATTTCCCAGTACATAAGCTTAACAATAACCATGAGGTGAGCCTTAAAACCCTAAACTGGATAAGCCCAAGATTCCGGGGTCTAGCGTTGGAGGATCGGCAATTAATAGTGGACGTTGGTGTCGTTTCGAGCTCCCACAAGACGTGTAGTCGCTGTATTTGCTGTGCCGGATTGCCGAGAGTCTGACGGTCTCTCCGCACTCGCACTTTTGCACTTCCACACCTCTTCTTTTTTGTTTCCGTCATTAGCTAATTAGGCCATGTTGGCTTTATTCCCATGAGCTAATGACTTTTGAGTTGACCAATTGTATCTCGTGATCTACAACCTCTTGACAGACCTCGTGGAGGGAACCACAGCGTCATACTTGAGATGCAGTAACATTATACCTCTACTTATTGAAACACCATCTTACTAGCCATCTGTCAACCTTGTTAATATCATCATCATTTTATTTGCAGGCCATCTCATCTGCGGATCCGCCATCAACCATCAGCCATCTACTTCTGCCTCTTCCCCCGCACAACCATCATGTGCTCCTCACTGTATCAGAAACACCGACCTCTATAAGCATAAGAGATAAAATTGTTAGGGTAGCTTATGCTATTTAGACTATACTTCTTAGATTAATTATTTTTATACCTAAAACTTAGGGGGCTAACGTTTCTGCTCCCCACGAGATACTGTCCTCACAGTGAAACAAACAACCTTGTCCATGACCTTGTCCTTGTCCATGTCTCCTCCGTTCTCACCCGCACTCGAATCAATCTTGTTCCCCCCGTATTTCATAGTCTATCCTGCGGGGAAACGAGACCACAAGGGAAAAACAAGGACGTGCACCCCCTCAGCTTTCTGTTACCGGGCATGATCCGCTTCTTCCCTTTCCCCAAACTTACCAGACTCCCCACGTTTACTGTCACCCTAGTCGGACTTTCTGGTGCAATTGTGTTACCGTTACTACCTTTTGGTTCTAGTGCTACAGTAGTTTTGTAACCGTGTGTAACGAATGTGATGCATGAATCGGAGATAACAATAGTTTACAGAGTTAGCATACAGTCTCATGCAGTGCAGTGTTGATCGTCGCCGGTGACACTTCTGGGTGCTAAGGTAGTATTAGCTGGTGGTAGCTGGCAGGATATAAGGTCCCCCTCATTTCCTCCCTCTTTCCCTCAGTTGAGTTTTCCAACCATCTGCCTCCTCTTCTTACTCCTCCTTCTCTTCCCCCTTCACTGATTCACTGCCATCTCGCCCTACCATACTCCTCGAGTACTATCACAATGGTTCAGCAACCGATGGCTGGCGAGCCCGCTGGCCCCGTGGTCAAGGGCGTTGTTCCTACAGCCAAGCAGGCCTTTGCTGATCTCTTCATATGGAAGCGGCGCGTCGTCGTCACAAACCAGAATGGCGAAGAGACAACCGAATGGAGGGACCCGGACCCTATCCAGAACCCCATCAGTCTCATGGCTCAACTGTCTGCCAAGGACTGGGTCTTTTTCATCGTCGGCTTCTGCGCCTGGACCGCTGATGCCTTTGACTTCCACGCCTTGTCAATCCAGACGAAGAAGCTGTCTCTTTACTATGACACTAGCAAAACCGCAATCACAACAGCCATCACCCTCACTCTCCTCCTCCGCTCTGTCGGTGCCGCCGTATTCGGTCTCGCTGGCGACAAGTGGGGACGCAAGTGGCCCATGGTCGTCAACATGATCATCCTTGGTGTTCTGCAAATCGCCACTATTTATAGTACCACCTTCAACCAGTTCCTTGCTGTACGAAGTCTTTTTGGTTTGTTCATGGGCGGTGTTTATGGCAACGCTATTGCCATGGCCCTTGAGTCGTGTCCGTAAGTTTACCCCAATTCCAAACTCGCGATGCCAAGCATGCCAAGGTTTGGAGTCGTTGTTATTCCCGTTCTAACATCGTATAGCTCCAACGCTCGAGGCTTGATGTCCGGTATCCTTCAACAAGGATATTCTTTCGGCTACGTCTTGGCTGCATGTGCCAACCTTGGCGTTGGTGGTAGTACCGAGAGTTGGAAGACTGTCTTTTGGATCGCTGGTATGTTATCAGTTCCCTCATATCAACGGTTTCTTGTTTGCTAACCTTTTTAGCTGGAATTTCCATCGCCGTCGGTATCATTCGTATCTTCTTCCCTGAGTCTCAACAATTCATCGAAGCCCGCGCCAAAGGAAAGGAGTCCGCCTCGCCTGGTGCCTTCTGGCAAGATTGCAAAAAGATGCTTCGCGCCGAGTGGAAGATGTGCGTTTACTGCATCTTCCTCATGACCTGGTTCAACTACTACTCCCACACTTCTCAAGACTCATACACCACCTTCATGCTCGAACAGAAGGAGTTCAAGAACCAAGCTGCCTCTCGTGCTTCTATTCTCATGAAGACTGGTGCTTGCGTTGGTGGTACAATCATCGGCTACTTGAGTCAGTTCGTCGGTCGTCGACGTGCTATCTGTGTCTCGGCCTTTATGTCTGCTCTCCTCATCCCTGCCTGGATCCTGCCCACCACTGAAGGCGGTTTGAGTGCTAGTGGGTTCATGATCCAGTTCTTTATCCAGGGCGCGTGGGGTGTGATTCCCATTCATCTGAACGAATTGTCCCCCCCTGCTTTCAGATCCTCATTCCCAGGAATATGTTACCAGCTGGGGAACATGATCAGTTCTCCGTCGGCGCAGATCGTCAATGCTGTCGCAGAGAAGACATTTGTCACTCTCAAGAACGGCGACAAGGTCGAAGCATATGGACCCGTGATGGGTGTTGCTACTGCTATTATTGCTATGGGCATCATATTCACTACTATGCTTGGTCCTGAGAAGCGTGGACGCTCTTTTGAGCATGCTGTTGCTGGTGTCCGCAACGACGAGCTACCCCAGTACCAAAAGAAGGATATCGACACTGCAAGTGTTGAGCAGGTTGAGATGGATGAGAGGAACAAAGCTAAGGAAGAGGCTTAAAATCTTCAATATAGCATGGTAGATTAGATTATTCGTGTTGGAAACTCAGTAGTCTAGCTATGGCCTTGAGGCGCGATACCCCTGAATACACCTTTCAAAGTACACACAACTTTCGAGTGATCTTAACTTCTTGTACATTCTCAGAAAAGTAACAGCTCGTCCGCAGACCCATCCTATCATAGGAATCTGTCACCTTGCTCAATTTCATGTTGTCGCAATACTTATGAAAAGGAGTGGTACGGATGAAGTCAAATTGACCTCCGAGTCTGTGGGGCTCCGCTTCCGGACTCGGTAGACGTTGACCCACAATTATCGGCATCGCCATTTTAGCCTCAGGACATCAAATGATTCCATGGCCGGTGGAACTATAATAAACAAAATTAGTAAGGCTAGATATATATTAGATCAGACTACTTAAGCTATTGATATATATACTCTGAGACGTGGAGGCCGAAGTATGCGTGACTCTAGCCAGTTGCAAATGAATGACAAAACAACTGCAGAGACCAAGGGGACTGGCATACGGAAACCGACAGGGTTGAATTCAAACAGCGCTTCAGCCTCGAGGGGTCTCTAGTCCCAATATACAAGGGTGCCTGCGCGCTATGTTTGGACGGCTTTGCCCTATCCATGGCGTATTTTCTTCTTAGAACCGCCATGGATGCCATGGTTTGTCAAATACAGTCACTCTTGATATCTTTGTTCCAAATGCATTCACTATTAGCCTCATGATCTTGTTGTTCTGGGTTAATTGGAATGTGAGGCTAGTAGCAAACATAAAGCGACTTGGGGCAATCCAGATGAAATTATTAGCCCATCTAGGATACGTGAACACTAAAATCGGTCTATTACTTTCATTAACCGCTAAATGACTATTGTAATTTATGTGATGCACATGGTTGTTTTCCTTGTCGAACACTCATCACTTGCAACCATCGCCATTACCAAAATGGACTCCGATATGGATGGTAGCGACAACTATGCAATTAAAAATGAGCTGAGTCAAAGTCAAAACGTAAGGCGAATCTAGAGCATCTATAGATCTTAAAGAATATCTCTAATTGTTTATAGCTAGGGCACAATAGCTGTGCTGTCGCCGACAACATGTCTCAGGACCTCGCCGACGCTCATCTTACTATCGCCCGCCTGGACGAAAAGTACCAGCATTTAGAGGAAAGCATGGAGATGCATATAATTAGTCTCAGAGGAGAGATCAAAAACCTGAAACTTGAACATTCTCAATGTGCCGACGTTGCAAGGCTGGTGGAAGACTTGAAAGAACGGATAGATCGATTGTCGACCGAAAACACAACCAACGACGTCCTCATGAAGAACTACAAGCTCCATATCACGATATCAGAACTACAGGATGAGATGCGTGAGAAAAAGAACGACATCAGTAAACTCACGAAGGAGAACCAAGAATTACACAAAGTCATGGATAAGCAGCGCATCGAGATTAACAATCTTGAGCGGGAACTCGACGACGTTCAAGATGAGAACTTTGGTTTGACGCATGCGCAGGATGACATGTCTCATAGAATCCAGGAGCTTTCAAAGGAGAATAGCCGATTAGCAAAGGAAATTACTGAGGAGAAGAATAGATCACAGCATCTTCAAAGTAATACCTACTAGGTACCTACTAGGCAGTTAAGCTATTTAGGCCCCTGAAGTGGCCCAATACCAAAAGATATTACATAATTCACAAATCGTCCCAAGTTGGTAGGCATCAAGACCTAAGGAAGGAGCAAGCCCGCTCCTGCCGTGATTCACAGAGCCGCACCAAAGCCTCTAGGCATCCAAGCACGCGATTCTTCCTCGTGCCAAAATTAACCAACTCCCCCCTGACTTGTATCTTCTTCTTTTCTCCTCAAGCATCGAACACTCTCCAGTCAATATCTCCGCGGACGACAGTACGATGCCAAAGGCGGTTTCCCACCGTCGGTCTAGTTATAGAACTAGACCATACAGTAACTGGACTGTCAATTACAACCAGCCGCAGCGACAGTCATCCTTTGACCCCTACCTTGATACGAATGATGCGAACCAGCATCCTGAGATCGTGCAGCCCGCTGCTCAAGTTGAAGAATGTGCCCCTGACGAGAACGCACAGCCCGCTGAGAACATAGCCCACCAGAACGAACACCACACTGGTACTTCTGACAACGCCAATACTTGCGCGAACCAGCCGCCTCGTGGCCCCCGTTACGGGCCCTGGAGACGCTCCTACTACGATAGCTATCGACCCGCCCGCAATATAACCATGGTGGATAGTATGGTCCTCCAGTCTGTTGGCCGTGCCGGAAGCCGTGCCCCTCCGGGGCTGGCTATTCACAGCAACAGCCGTGGTGGTGGGATCCAACATGATGTGTTTACCAAGGTACCCAGCACCTCAAAGACCATCGCGTTCCGCGTCGAGAGTGAAGAAACCCTCATCCAGGCCTACCGTCAGGTCAAATCAATGAACCCATCTGCCTCTGTTGGCGGGGTCATGTTCAGTGTTGCGCCGAAAGCCGATTCTCCCTTCACTGAGATCGACAATGTCCGCTGGGGATCCCTCACTGGGCGCCGTAGCTTCAATTCCCGGTTCACAACAGCGGCCGCGCGATCATTTCGAAGTAAGTTGACCCTTATTTCCTCCAGTTTGCCAGTCACTGATTACCTGTCCATAGACGGAAGATCCTGGACTTTTGAAGTTTGAAGTTCTGTGTACACTATCATGAATGAGGGCCTGTATGTATAAAATGATGGAATGGGTGGACGGGAATCGGATTTAGGAGTGGATCAAGTCGTTGTTTTGGGATTACGAGCTGTCAGGTCAATGCTCATGGGATGAATCGAGTTACGGGCATCCGAGCATTTATATTCCGGGTTCATCGACACATCTAGACGCATATGCTCTACGGATAATATGACTGACATATTGTTAAACTACTGAACCGGACCACCTTGAGAAATGCTGTCGCCTGTCTCTCCTGACTCCTAGACGTACCACCTCCAGCATATCTTGCTGTGGACGATATTGTTTATCTCTCATCACATTACACATTCATGGTGACTTACTAAAAGGTGTTATAAGGTACAGGATAATAAACTGCGAGGCCTGGATTCTCTAGGACTTTGTCATTGACGAGTGGAACGCTGGCAAGAACCCCTCGGGTGGGTTTGAATAAAACCAGGGACTAAAGGAAGACCAGACGAAAAATATCGGTGCCTGCCTTAGCAATTATTATCATAGAATCTACAGCTCATTTGCATGTAGGTAGGTAGGTACGTTACTAGGTAGTTCTTTAGTCCCCGCCCCTCCTCAGATCATAGCTTCCTACTTCCCACTCTCTGTTTCTCTTCCCTCACATCATCATCATCATCATCATCGCTACAAGCCCTCGGACGAAAGATGTCGGGCCATTCAACCTCCATTCCACGGGACCATCCGCCAAATACGCACAACGGAGATTCCTACGAGCGTCATCCGGATGCTGGGGATCCATTTGAGCTGCCACGCCGCCTTGAGGAATTTAGGCTTGCGATTGAGCGTCTGCAGCAGGATGTGGGTGCCTTACATGAGAGACAGCATGAGACTACTATCCAAAACAGAGATCTTAGGGAATACAATAGCCAGCTGAAAGGAGAAATTGCAGATCTGCGAGCGCGACTCTCCTACACCACCGAGAACCTAGCCACCCAGATTCACGAGCAGTCCGTCGTTGCCCGATCGGCGGCCTCTTCTGAAAAGGAGAAAAGTCTCCAATCAAGAGTCGAAGAGCTGAAGAAAACCATCGCAAAGCTCCGCCAAGAGAAAATTGCCACCACCAACCGAATCCAGATGCTTGAACGAAGCCTGATCAAGGGCCCTGCGCCGCCGCCAATCAATACAACTGCGGAGCCTAAAAAGACAAAGGCAGAGAATAGGCGTGAACGGCACGAGGCAAAGCGGGAGAAAAACAAACTAAAGCGCGAGAAAAACAAACTAAAGCACCTCTCTGAACGTGCACCTGCACCAGAACCAGCAGCCGTACCTGCTTCCGTCGCTGCTCCAGCTCGTACACCTGTCCAGCCAGTACGTGTCACTCGCAGCAACTCCATCAAGGACGAAGCCATGGCGGATTTGGAGCCTACCAACGATGACACTGCGGCCGAGGATATAGTCCCAGGTCTGCCACTCTTGGACGACAACAGTCACTCAAGGGTAGCGATCGAGCAACTCAAACGCTACATGGCCAAGCGTACGGGAAATAAGAACTTCGCTTCATTCCTCGACACCGGAACCAAGAACAAGTGCTTTTGTATTCATGAGGTTGCAGCCAAAGGCAGCGGCGCTTCTGAACATCTGTTCCCATCCGCAACGTACTGTAAGGTCAGTGGCCCTAACTGCAAGACCTTGATCGAAGTTGTAGAGACGGCCTCTGGAAACAGATTGCGCACCTTTTCCTCCCGGGGTGTATATACTCCCTACCAGTAAACGATTGTGTGAGATGAAACGAGGAACCGAGCCCAGTCATTGGAGAACAGGAACAGGTTGATCAGTCAACCCTAGAGATTGGGCGGTCTTTGCATCCCTCCTGCACGACATGCCCCTTTTCCACCTTCAACTTCAGCAAACGATTATGATTCTCAGTATCCTATGCTCTTCTCAAAGAGCATTGAAATGGTATTCAGGAACCTCTATACGGACTCATCGATTCACAGCGTCGGGACACTGATGAACACGCCGGTGATAGGGAGACGTGCACCATTGAGGGGGAGATAGACTTCAAGGAGGATCAGGCAAACTGCGGTGCCTGATCATAGAGCTCAGCCATTTCTGTACCGCAGCACACATATTTTTATTATTAAGGCTATTCATAGGCAATTATTGAACCTTCATATGACATTTTGAGTTTTTGGTCAAGATGAATCCTTTATTGACAGTGTTTGAGTAACTTGTGAAGGCTGGGGCTTCGGCTTATAAACCAATAGAATAAAATAGGATAATTGCAACGAGACTGGGTTACAGAAGTTTCAAAGTTGCTGGCCAGGATATGGCTGTATGATACAGCCATACCTTTCAGCAGTGCGAGGAAGGTGGCTTGGAAAGTCCATTTGTTATGTTACCTACCCGCAGGATTGGGAGAATTTGATAGAGTTAGAGTATCGTGCCATTGAGTTCCCCTGTTTTCTCTCGATACTACCTAGGTAGGTACAGTTACCCAGGTAGATACGTACCTACTTGAGTTTCTGCCTTGACAGTGCTTTCTGAACTCGGTCTGACGACATTCTTCTCGTTTCTCCTTCCTGTGAGCTTTAGTATCTACGACCTTAGTACTGAATCATCGACCATGGATTTACAGTATGAAGACACGGCGGCTTTTTAGTGTTCAAAAAAACTCTATGAGGCAGAAACCATAAACATAAAAGCCTAATGACTCAACATCAAGGTTAATCAATAATATAAAGTTGAGGCCACGATTAAGTAAGATTTCAACTGAACTCTATAACAATATAAAATCACTGCAAATCCTCTCAATTTTACAGTCTCCATCCTCATCTGACAAAACCTCTACACGAAACGACAGTACCTCCAGTGTACTTACCTTTCACGCGACGAAAGCAGGTTACCACTCCCCACACACCGCCGAGCACACCTTCCAACTTGGTAAGTCAAGGTCTTTTTTTAATTTAACGTCAAATGCTCTCTTTCAAGATTGTTTCTCCTTCAATCCTCCAACTAATACGTATAGTTTCATCAAACTAACAGAAGAGCGCTCCATCATGTCCGACACCAAGGATAACAAACCTGCCCTCCCCGCGGCTAAGAACGACAAACTCGATGGTGTAAGTCCTGTATCAGTACCAAACGCTTCATCGCATAGTTAACTTGTCGAACAGTCGGATATCGAATTCACTATAGACGTTGCACCTTATGACGTTGCAGTTGCACTTGCGATGCAGCAGCCGTTGTATCAGCCTAGCCTGATGTCTCAAATGCACCAAGATTCATGTAACATGAAAGCCGGTATTGAATATCTCACCTACCAAAGAGAGAATCTAGAGACCGCCATAATGTTTCTTGAACATGAATCGGAACTCTTTAGTATGGAGCAAGAGGCCAGAATGAAGGAGCAGGATGCTAGCCGTCGCCTATCCGACTCGACAGATCACGACTCAGATGCCACCAACATTGCAAACTGCTGCAACACTTCTGGGCACGAATCCTCCGAGCCTAACTCCTACGATTACCAGGAACGCGTCATCGCCAAACATTTGACAGCGTTGGGTTTTGACACCAGCAACCTCCATACGTTCCACCCGGAGTCCATCCACGTCATCTACCATGCGCTATTGTCTGAATATAGACGTTCAAATATCGCCACCTTTGCAGAAGAGGAGGAGCCAGGATGTTTCTTCTGCCTGGAAGAGACTGCTATCGGCAACTGGGCTGTTGCAGTCCGCCGCTCTGGCAAGGAGGGTGGATGGTGGTGCAGCGAGCACCTCGACAAAGGATGTATATGGTTGACCAAGACCGACGGTCTCTGGAAGCTTAATGTATTCTGATCTAAGTCATTTGACTTTATCAGTGACATTCTTGATTCCCAGACCTAAACGAAGACGACATAATTAACACATGGAGCTGCAAGATTATCAACAGTACAATGACATTAATTGTCACAAATTTTGTTTCAGCTCTAGACTGCTGATGGTTCATTTGTTAGAAGACGTCTCTCTCATGGGTAGAGTGGTGGGCTTTATGGTATACCAGGACCCGGCTGATGCAGGTAATGAATCATATCATGAGAGGCTACCTGATTATCAAATTCCCCTCAATCAATGCATTCCCTCCTTTTTCATGGAGTTGCCTCTTTGTGATGTCACCTAGCAGAACACCAGTATGCGTGCACCCGTAGGAAATGACCCTTGGCGTTCTCCTGCTGAAGATAGACATGAAAGACCATCATTCTTTGTTACTCCCTTTTAGTCACTTGAATAAACGCTATGCACGAACTAATACTGATTGAATAATACTTTTTTTGTAGTCCTATGTGTCTTGCATCAAAGACCATTCTTCAAACAACTGTTTGCATCTGATAGTAACCCTATATAAGAGGTCATTCGCCGGTAACATTAATCTGCATCACGCTCTCAACCTACCCCAACCTGTACGCAACCGAAAATATCGCCCAAAACGTCCAAAATGACAAAACGGCATCTCAGCGACGATGTTTCTGCTCGCAAAAGACACAAACCCACAACCGATGACCAACCGCAGCTCAGCCCTGATGAGACTGACATGATGGCTCGCCTACACAATCAGGATATCTACGAAAGTGCGAACGGCATTTACAAGGAAAGTCAGGAGCTGCGGGTCAAAAGAGATGCCAAGCTACGCGAGATGCGGCCGACAAGTGACGGGCGCGACATGGAGTATGAGGACTTCATGCCCGTTCAGAGCGAAACAGACTACCCTAGGACTTTCCATGAATTAATCGTCAAGATTGGAAAACTTGAGAGGAGGAATCTGGAGAGAGCTAAGTTATGGGAGGAGGAGAGAATGGTTTGGAAGGATGAACTTGACAAAAAGGACCAGGTGATTCGTGATCTGAGGATGCAGATCAACATGGAGAACGAGTTTCGGATCTTGAGAATGGATTCAGTACGCAGGCTAGGATGAACGAGGACGGGTGTTTTAGAAGTAGATAGCTCAGCTATGAAGGAATCCTGTTTGGCTGGTATACTTCATTTGACTTGCTCTTTGGCAATTTCTTCGGCGCTTAGGTAACCATCCTCGATATCTCGTGACATCTTCTATTCGTACAGGTAAACACTTCAGCCCATTTGATAAGTTACTATTTCGCTGGCTGACTATAAAGATATTCCCTCCACCATTGCTGAAATTGCAGAATGTTTCATCCGTCGGCCACAACCTAGTAGGTACTGGATGAGTGGCATCTCCCTCTCACAAGATCACTAGGCTGGCGTACCGCTTCCCATGTACCACTGGCCCATCTTCCTGACGATCCAAACACAATCGAATCTGAATCTTTGGCACCAAGGACATCTGACCTCAGCTGGCTTTGCCAAGAGCGACGCTCCCATGCTGCCGTTGCCAATTTTCCTCAGGCAGTGGGGATGTGTCGTGGCAACGTAGACCTGGGCTTGCATGAAGCGCTTCAGATTGTCCCGGCAAGGCTGCGTATACAGTACCTGGCAAAGGACTCCAATTACGCTGGTATCAACACCGATGATGTCAAAGTCCAGAGCATGCTTGGCGATTTCTTCGAATGCTCGAGATATCGGGTTAGATGCGCTCTCGGTTTTGATGACAGGTGCGACTGATGAAGATGTGGCCACTGCACTGGTTTTGGCGCTTTCAGAGCGAGAGGAGTCAATCTGGTATTGAAGTGCCTGGTTCTCTGAGCAAAGACGTTGGTTCTCGCGCTTGAGGTCCTCCAGCTCCTTCTCGCGTGAAAGCTCCATATGCTTCAGCTGAGGTTCAAGGCGGTTGAGAGTATCAAGGGCCTGCTGTCGCTGCTGTCGAAGGAGAGTAGAAATGGAAAGCTGGGTGTCGCCCATACCCGACTGTGCTGGGTCAGTCACCTAACTCTCTTGATGCAATTTTCGCATGAGACTTGCCTCATCGGGGGCGTCCCTAGCCTCGCCTTTGACTTTCTTTCGCTTTTTAGCCTCATCTTCGAATTGCTGTCGCAGTGAAGCCATCGTTTCATCTAGGGTTCGCTTTGTCGACATCATGAATGATCACAGGTAACAGAGGGTGTGATCGATGGCGAGGGGGGTGTGTCTCCAGATTTGTTAGGTGAGTAACCTGGGGTGAGAATGAAATGATTTTGTAAGGTCGGACGAAAGTAAACAAACAAGGCTGTGATTCTCCTCACTAGATAGTATGTAGGTCCTTGGAGCTGATATTTCTGACACTTCTTTGCCAGCTGCACGTCACTGCGTCACTGTCACGATTTGGTGTCGAAAACAAAGGAATATTGCATAAATCCTGCAAGGCAGCAATATATGTGACCGAGCGACTGTGGATGCGAGATCAAAAACTATAAAAGTGGTGCATCATTCCTTGAATCAACGGTAACTTGATCGCTTTCTTGAAATCCCTTTCTACATGAAATTACCCTTGAAACTAAATCAACGTGCTAGCCGCACCAATCCAGGATCCCTTTACCAAGATCCAACAATGACTGAAAGAACTAAATGCCTACAGTTCATACAATAGCATCCCCTAGGTGTGAAGCAGGATGATGAAAGAGGCCAATTTCTGCCTATACCCCGTCTTCAGCCTATAAATATCATCTCCTCTCAGTAGCTATTCTGCCTCTTCAACACTCTGCACACAACCTACAACATCAAAACACAATCTACAGAATCAAAACACATCACAATGCCCAAGCACGCCACTCATCGCAACAAGCGTACCCGCGCTACGCCATACGATCGCGCTCACCAAACCACACTGGCCCGTCTCGAAGTTGCAAACGAAAGGATCGCGACCCTCAAGGCACAACTCGACGCAACCAATACCAAAAGGCATCGCTGGAAAGTCAGGTACTGTCAGATCAACGAATTGGTCGACGACATGCTCAAGTACGCCAAGGGATTGCTCGATGGATGCGAGGACAGTACAGAGGCCAAGCATGCAGAACTAGGTCTTCGGTTGGCGATGATCAATGTTGAGAAGAAATGAATCTACATGTATGTCTGATTCGGATCCCCTTTGCGATTAAGCTAAAATCGCCCAGGGCTGGTGGGAGGTATCTTTGGGATTACAGTGGGATATAGAGCAAGGTTGAGGATAGAGGATATCTAGTACATCACCATTCTATCATTTTGGATGTTTTATTGTACTATTAGGTGATCTTCTGTCTGGCATAATAAAACGATCAAAAAATGCCAATCACAACATCCTGAACATGTCGGTGTTCTGGCCACGTCAGAGTGCCCTTGTTTCCCATATTCAAAGTCTCAATATGAACAACCTGTCTTATTTGCCTTGTTCTGTCACAGCTTCTATTTGTTCTTCTTCTCCAAGAGTGTTGAATGTGAGAACAGTGTGAGCTGGTGCTCCGACGTCTCTTTGTTGCCAAGTTCGGCCTTCTTCAGTGTCGCACATGGACAATGTAATAGTCAGAACACGACTGTCCTTGGAATCAGAACATGCATGATATCTGGCATTGGCTATTATACCTATTCCAAGTATAAGTAGAGCGCCATCTAATCCAGTTGTCTGCTAATATTTTATCATCTTCACAAGAAACACTTCAGTAACATTACAATTCACCAATTCCAGCAACAAGCTCAACTACTCTAACTCAATCTACAAAACCATCAAGATTTCATTCAAGATGCCTCAATTATCTACCGCAGACCGGTTGCCTTACCTACACAACCCATATGCTCGAGAGGATCAACCCACTCAGGGAGCACAATTTCAGCAACAATAAGAGGCCCTGCGCAATGCCAGCGACCTCGCTCGTATCCGCGCGATCGACGATGATATCGAACGCCTGTTCCAGGCTAGGGATGCCCTAGTCGACAGAGTCGGTCCGTCTGATCTCGTTCAATACATCTCCAACAGCGAAGCCCAGGAGTTCAACGGAAATGGGAGACGCATTAGTCCCACATGGGCCATGGTTCGTGAGCTCATCCGTCAGAAGAAGAGCGCTAACAAGAAGATTCTTGAACTTGTCAAGAAATGCGAATCACTTGAGAAGAACACGTATTTGATCATCGCCGGGAACTCGGCCAACGCGGTGGAGAACTATCAAAGGGAGAAGGAAGAGGCTCAACAGGCTCTTCGACTTGCGCAGAGCGAGATCCGCATGTTGAGATTTGCCACCAAGCTTGACGAGGCGAGCGGGGAGGAGGACATCGTTAAGGAGGAGGAGGAAGACGCAATGACTCTGTAGACTCGAGATAGGTATCAGTGCTCTCGCGAGGGCGTGAATTCTGGCAAGGATGGATTTGTTTTGGGGGCGTTTTTGTTTCTGGTTCTAGTCACCTAGGAGTTTCTTGGGGATGTTTAGGAGGTTAACTCTGCTGCAATAGAATGTTATTTTTTGAAACCCGTACTTTTTACTTTAAGGCCTACTAAGATCGGAACTTTAAGAGTGATATTCAATAATAAGCAAAATTCTAAATTTCAAAGCATAATGATTCTCAGAATGTGAGTAACTTATATGCGGCTTGTCCAAGTGATGCTGACCTAGTAATTTATTCCAGTATAATTGCACCAATTAATATTTCTAATATTCTAATATCACCTACCATAGGTTCCCACCCCACTTACTACTAACTTAGTAATAGAGAAGGTAGAAACAATAGAAATACCAAGTTGCACGCTGTTGCCTCCTTGTCGTGCAGAGTAAAGACGGTGTTACACCTGACAGATACCTGGAAGGCGGTGGGTACTGCCTACCTCCCACCTTCCTTAGTAGTACCTCCCTAGATGTGGAAGGTAGAGAGAGTTGCACATCATAACCAAGCACGGGCTGTTCAATCCTCATCTCACTCAATCGTATGGATTCGTATGAGACCAAACTTGAACATCTCTATTGCTTCTCTTCCGCATACATCAGTTCCCCCAACTCTGATACGCATACTTTACGACCCATCTGCAACAACATTGAAGACAAACTCACTTGAAGCCACCACAATCATGGAACCCACATTGCCCAATGAGCATGAATGTATGTCAGCGCAACAGCTACAAAATGAAAGCCTACCTGGGTTTGCCGCAAGGCCGTTGACGACTTGTGTCGCCCGCGCGCTATACATCCTCCCTTGATATCATGTCCAACCCATGGACCAGAGGGAGTTTGCAAGACTATGTTAATTACAATTCCTCTAGAGCTGCGCCATATCTTTCATATACCAGTTGCTGATATTCCAGGGCGTCGCTGTATCAGAATGTATACAGGGTAGGCATTACCGGCCCCACAAGCCGTTGATCAGAGCTACCCCCCACCAACTTCCGATTTGTTTACTCTGCATCAGCCTTATTTCCACTCCGCCTTTTCAGTTTACTTTACTTACCGACAGTACATTCAATCGTTCAACAGAAACTCAACTCAATCAATCAAAAAAAATATGTCGCTATGGCTGCTGTACAGCCTCCGCGAACAAGATCTGCCCGTTTAGTGGCTGGTTATAACACTAAAACTGCTCATCATACACCAACCGCACCCGCACCCGCACCCGCATCAGCTACTCATGCTCATCATGGGCCTTCTGCTCTATCAATCTTTCTGACCAACCTCAATCTTCTTGATCTCGACCAACTCCAAGACTGGCCTGAAATTTGTACCGAGACCTTTGCGACAGGCGGTACAAGTGCGCAGGGTCTAAAGAAGAGAGTCCATTGCGTGGAATGGGCCCTGTTTCAGCTCTTCTCATTATGGGACCCCGAAGAAACAAAAAAAGTAAGGTGACAGTCCATCCTCAACAGAAACACGCTAACCCACATCAGAAACTTAAACCATTCTTTCCTCCTCTCGATCAAACTCAATCCGTCAACCTCCGTGCCGCCTTGTTAAGAGCTCTTGAAGCAGCCAAGAAGAATGGAGTGCTCGGAAGGGATGCCATCGTGCGGAAGACGATGCTGGATGAATGTCGAGGAGAAAGACTGGAAGATGTTCTTGCTGCGTTTTCATCTGCTGTTCTCAAGCATGTTATTGCCCAAGAGGTAGCATCAGGCAGTGAATACAAAGCTCTTGCACTTGACATGGCCGTCGAGGATCGAGGATACAAGAGCGATAATACAGACCTCACTACCATGGTTTTGGCGCACAGGGTTGCCATCAGTCGCATATTAAATAGCAAGGCGGCAGCTAGCTCGAGGTTTCACGACTTTGCCGACTTGTTAACGGTCAAGGAAAAGGGCATTGCCAGGAGGAGAGAAGCACTGGGTGCTCTCCAAGGGGGCACAACTATATCTGATGATGCTAGACGCGAGATGTGGCGGACAATCCGAAACAACTGGTCCGGTAACGAAAGATGGATGGAGACTCTGCTCTATGGAGATGCTACCGTGAAAAAGGATGCCCTTCTTGGAATGCCTTTCGATCGTGTTTGGCGACGGGTGCAGCAAGGCCGACTCGACGAACTTGAAGAGCACAACACTGGCCTATTGGAACAACTCGATAGTCGAGTGCGCGTACAGAGAGAAAGACTCCAGAAATGGCAAAGGTTTCGCAATGAAATGTCCGCCGACCAGCCCAGTCCATCTCCGACAAAGGGCCAGCGAAAGGAAAAGGACAACGGCATTGACTTTGGATTCGGCGCCCACGAGGCGTTGCTTCTAGGTAAAGTCAGCCCAAAGAAGGCGACATTTGGAAAACCGAAACTTTTGAACGAGTACGGTGACCTTGTACGCAACCTGGAACTGGAGCTCCAAAACGCGAAACCGCAAAAGTCGTCAACTCTTGACTTTTTACAGCGTCCTGCCTCCCAAAACGCACCAGTGATCAGCATGCCAGTCTGCGAGTCAGAGGAGGAAGAGGAAGAAGTTATAAGTGAATTGGAAGACGAAGATGGATTCCCCGAATCTCCTATCAAGACGTTCAAGTCGAAGCTGGATATGGCAAAGCGATTACCAGTACGACCAAAGCTTTCTCATACCAGCGACTCTTTTGCTTCAGTCTCTTCAAGTGCTAGAAGCCTTCGCAAGCCATCCCAAGACGAGGCGCGCATCCTTCGTGCTTCATCGGTTGAGCGAACTAGCTCCCCGGAGCCAGAGGATGAACCAGTCGCAGCATCCCCACGACCTGAGTATGACGTTTCACCCCAGCTTTCACCTCATATGTCACCCCAACCATCACCGCCTCTCTCGCCTCTACCACGCCAAGAGTCACCAGAGCAGATGCCCATACGGCTATCTCCTACACAAGAGATGGCAGACCAGATCCTTGAGTCAATGGACATGGCTTCACCATCGCCTGTCAAACGGCCGAGAAAACGACACACTCTTTCGCTTGCTGAGCGGACACGTCTGACCATGGCCCGTGAATCATTGGATGATCCCGAACCCGATGATCTGGATATCACTCCACCATCTACCGAACCTGTTTCTGCAGATGACCCCATTCAGACACTTCCCGAAGAAGAACTTGATCTCCTTGCTCGAACCCAGAAGAGCATGGCTGGTTTCGACAAGGCGAGACAAAAGGCACAGATGGAAAGGCGACGTTCGTTGAAGAAACCCAAGGTACCCCCCAAAAAGGAGGCCAGTTACTACTTTCCCAAGGTCGAGGAGGATACGACTGTTATTACAGAGGACTTGATGGCGCAGGAGGATATGGAGGCGGTGTTTAGATCACGACCCAAGATCAAGGCCAGCCCGGTGCCGAGTCCAACCAGGGAGTGGGACGACGACTATGTGTAATCACGATAACGAAGTCCCTTGTTAATCATTCTTTACATGCTCACATCTATAATACAACGATGCTTTTGCCGATATTTTAGACTCGAACATCTACCATCCCTGCTTCTTAAGCTCCATGACTCTGCTGACTGTCGCCTTGAATCCGTGCTTGAATCGCGCTCGCCATCTCTGACTTGCGAGCCTCTTTCTCTTTAGACCCTTTCGCTCGTGGAACTTTTGGCTGTGGTATTTGTTCTTGACTTGATCCTCTCGTACAATTCTGTTGAGGATCTTGAGGGCCATCATAGGAGTAGGACCGCTGGTCTTGGTTATGAAGTCCTTGACAAAGACTGTGCGACCGGTAACGGGCTTGGCACGGATTTGGGGACGGGCTATAGGGTCTGAAGCTTCCTCATTGCCGAATGCGCTAGCCTTGTTGGCGATGATCTGGGCGATATCCAGTGTGTAGGGTTTGGTGGCATCGTAGGTGTGGCTGCTGGTCTTTGATTCGGCCGTCTCAGGAATATCGCGAGGAGGGGCAGGCGGGAAACGGCCGATAAGAGGGTTTGGTCGTGTTTCGGGAGCGGCCTCTTCAACAGCTTCAGATCGGGCCTCGGCAGAGGGATCACTGACAAAAGGATCAGACCGGGCAAGAGGGTTGATAGCCGGTGAAGATTCCTCCTCTGTGGTGATCTTGGGGCCTGTTCGGAAGGCGAGAGATGTTGTAAATGTCCTTCTGGCGAGGCATGTCGATGGCGTAGCTACCCTTGACAGCATTGCGCTGCCAGTTCTGAGTGAAGCAGCCCTGGGTGGTATCAGCTCTCGAACAATGGCATCAAGATAGCTTCACTTACATTTTACAGACACCAACGTAATAACCCAATTGGCTCTCGTCGATTAAGCTGTTGAACGAGGCATCCGATGAAGCAGAAAAGTCGCGATAACCCGGAAAAATGTAGGTGCGATAAGGCGGTAAATTGTGGATAACATCGGCCCCACCTTGAAGAACATCTTCAGCCTCGTGCTTGCATGCTTCATCACGTTTGCGCGAATCCAGATTGCGCAAAACACTATAACGAAACCTTTTCGCGTCGTGGTATTATTCTTACCATCACTTAACGGAAATCGATATATCAGGATATCAGTAGTGACGGTGCGCCAATATGGCATACAATCTTTATGGCAGTATGTTTCCTCGCTTCAGGGTCCATCGTGCAGAGCTAACTTTCGCAGACAATCCCTATGGTGCGCCTCCTGCCTATGGAGGTTATCCTGGATCAAACAATGCTCCTCCGGGAATGGCTCCCCCACCTGGTCTAGGTGCGTACGATCGAAATCAACCCTATTACTCATCTAACATGCTCCCAGGACCTCCTCCAGGCATGTCTTCTGCTCCGGGAATGGCGCCTCCAGGTGTCCAGCAGTCTAGCGCCCAGCAAGCTAATCGTCCAAGCGGCCTTCCACCCAACTTCCAAGCGCCTGCCAATATGCCCAACATCAACTTCAACGCCCCCGTGATTCGACTCGGTACCTCTCAGCAAGGGAAATCCGGTGCGCCCACGGGCGGTCGCGACATGCCTGGTCCTAGTGGTGGACGACCCGGACTCGGCATGGAGAGAGGAATGGATCGCGATCGAGGAGCAAGGGAAGCCCCCCAAGTGCTTGTTCCCCCTACGAACGAAGAGAAGCTCCGAACGATCTTTATACACCAGATTTCTGAAGGCGTCGGCGGCGATGACGGCATTCAACGGCTGCTGGGTGCTGTTGGAAAGCTGCGGAAGTGGGATTCCGCAGTGAGTGTCACAGATGACCACAAAGGCGTTAAGTTTGGTTTCGCTCTATTTGACGACCCATGGTCACTGAGCTCTGCAGTCAAGCTACTTCACGAGGAACAAATCGACGTCCCTGTCAAGCGCCAACCGGTATCCGTTGATGGACCCAAGGACGACACATACGAGGGTATCGAAAAGACAAAGCTTCAGGTGACGGTCGACGAGAGTTCGCTCAAGTATCTCGAATCATACGAAGACGCCCAGGACGATTCCATCGGGATTGAGAAGCTGGAAGCCGCGAGGGCAGCACTAAAGCACGCCGTTCGCGACCTTTTCTACCCAAAGACCAACATTGCTAGCGAAGATATCACAATGGGCAACACTGAGTCTGGCGAGAATGTCGAAGTGGTCAATATTCCTTTGGCTCAAGAGGACGAACTTGCGGATATCCCTGCTGAGATGCGAGAGGTAGTCGCCCAAGAGATCGCGGCGTTTCGTGAGAGGAGTACTCAGCGTGATCTGGAGCGTCTACGAAAGGAAGAAGAGATGGAAGAGATGGAGAGACGACGAAATGGACCATCACGAGCGTCTCGACTTGATTCACCACCAGCTAGTACCAACAACATTCCTCTTGGCCCGAGGGGTAGCATAGCAAATGCACCATCGGGCCCCAAAGGACAAAACGGACAAAATAGGGTTGCCTTTGTTAATGGAGGCATTTCCAACACAGACCTTTCCATCCATCAAGAGGACGACGACACAGACGCAAGCGACGAGGAGCTTTACCGACGATACAAGTCTAAGAAGGATGAGGAAGATGACAAGGCGTATCTCGAGGCCGAGAGAAAATGGTCCAACAGAGAACGATCAAGGCAGGCAGCGATAGATCGAGAGCGCGAGCGAGAACGTCAAGATACCGAGTCATTTGAACGAAGAAAGGAAGAGCAGCTAGAGAGAGAAAAGGCCTGGGACGATGAGAAAGAAGCAGGTCGCAAGACCCACCAATACTACCGCGATCACAGTGTCTGGGCTCGTAAGAGGGCAGCCGACCGAGCAGATGAAGAGGCACAAGACGAAGCCGACAGGAGAGCAGAGCATGACGAACAGCGTCGCGAAAAGGTCGAAATGGAGCGTGCACGCGGTATGGCCGACTCGTTCCTCGACAAGCAAGCTGAAGAGTTGGAGGAGGAGCGAGAAGCTCCCGCCGCCGCCGCACCGCAGCCATTTAAGCTGTCCCTTGGAGCCGCGGCTCAGAAGGCTCAGGCATCCAGGGCAGCTCCTCAACGGCGCACCATTGCGGAGGTTGAAGGTCTCTTGGACGATGAAGAAGCTGATTCTTCTACAAAGCGACAGCTAATTCCCATCCAATTCGAGCCTTCATCTGCAACGGCACATATGACGGAGGAGGAGATCTCACAAGCAGTACGATCCCTTGCCCAGGAAATTCCATCGGACAAGGATGGTCTTTGGGGGTGGGCCGTCAAGTGGGATTACATGGACGGTTCTGTCATCAAGGACAAGCTTCGTCCGTTTGTTGAGAAGAAGATCGTCGAGTATCTCGGTGTCCAAGAGGAGATGCTTGTCGAAGCAGTGGAGGAGCATCTCCGCGCTCACGGCACAGCAGCCGCTCTAGTAGAAGAGCTAGAAGGCGTACG
This sequence comes from Fusarium praegraminearum, assembly GCA_002093855.1. Classification (NCBI taxonomy): domain Eukaryota; kingdom Fungi; phylum Ascomycota; class Sordariomycetes; order Hypocreales; family Nectriaceae; genus Fusarium; species Fusarium praegraminearum. The sequence goes on from LXHY01000086.1 coordinate 49,535, forward strand.
TATTCCCTTCCCCCTCAATTTACTATATAAATTACTAACTGTTACAGGCCCTCGACGACGAAGCAGAGGATCTCGTCAAGAAGCTCTGGCGTATGGTCATCTTCTTCACGGAAAGCGAGAAGCGAGGTCTCCCCGCATGAACAAGTTTTGGGAGAAAGAGTTGAACGAAAAAAATGTATCATTATTAATTCGAGTTTCTTAATACCACTGAAAGAATGGAGGTAGAGTTGTGAGGCGTTTGCGAGCTGTGGGAATAAAACCATTCAACCTTGAATCCTTGTCTGAAACCCATGCCTGTCTGTATCTGTATCGTGAGGGGTGATCGATCGTCTGGGGTATTACTTGTTGGAGAGGACCGAGGTGCCGAGGTTCCCCACACTGAACTTACCGTTGACTTGGAGCTTCGTCTCATAAAGAGCTTCAAGTCTGTAATTCATTTGAACCATTACAACAGTTTACAATAATATCAATTCACAATATCACAATCATGACAAAGACTCTTGCACCCCCAGAGGTACCTAATGTGGTCCTCTCATACCCCGAGCCTCATATCCTTCTCGTCAGGCTCAATCGACCAGAGCATCTCAATGCCATGCCGCGACAGATGAGCTTCGACCTCGACCGTCTCTGGAAATGGTACGACAATGAGCCCTCCCTACGATGTGCCGTCATCACAGGCACGGGCCGAGCATTCTGTGCGGGAGCAGATTTGAAAGAATGGAACGTCAAGAACAACGAAAGCAGCACAACCAACCTGGACAAGTGGGCAGACAACGGTTTCGGAGGTCTGAGTAACCGAAAAGGCAAGAAGCCCGTCATCGCGGCAGTCAACGGTCTCTGCCTAGGTGGTGGAATGGAAATGATACTTAACCTCGACATGGTCATCGCAAGCGAGACGGCCAAGTTTGGTCTGCCCGAAGTGAAGCGCGGCGTCGTAGCCATCGCCGGCGCGCTGCCACGACTGATCCGTACCGTGGGACGTCAACGCGCATCCGAGATTACACTGCTGGGACGCATGTACACCGCAGAGCAGTTCCTAAACTGGGGCGTTGTGAACAAGGTTGTCAAGCTGGAGGACGTTGTCTCCGAGGCGCTGCGATGGGCGGTGGAAATGTCTAACAATTCCCCCGATTCGGTTATCGTGTCGCGCGAGGGGCTGCTGGGAGGGTGGGAAGCAGAAGGGCCCAAGGACAGCACCAACAGGATTGAGCATGGGGTATATAAGACAATGGAAGGCGGTGATAACATGAAAGAGGGTGTCTTGAGTTTTGTCGAGAAGAGGAGCGCTGTCTGGAAGAACAGCAAGCTATAGGTGCAATGTGCGAAGGGGTAGTGTCAGTTAGTTATGTTGAGAAGCGACCATAATGGATCATGTGCGGATAATAATGATCGGCATGTTTTACTGCAGTGAGACCAGGCATTTCCTAACCGGAAAATTGTGCATTCGTGAATGCCACCAACGTCGATGGCGCACAATGTCTTAACGTTTACACCGAAATATTGAGTCAGTTTGTTGGCGCACAGGAGAAAGAGAGCCTTTGCATTACCCGCCTCTACCTAGGGACGGCCCTTGTAGTGGATGATACCATAGTAGCGTCCGCATAAGCTTACTCCCCGATTGGCATACGCTCAGGCTTCTCAAGGGCACCAGGTCCGTGAAAAGAGAGGGATGTCGATCAGTAGAGCGAAGCTCTCCAGCAGCCACAAATTGATAGATCGACTGGCCAATAACCCGAAAGGGATTTTCAGCTGGACGCAGGTAATAAGCCTTGTCTGCAAGAGCGCGATAGTGGAAAGCCCAATTCCACTGTTGCCGGTAGTTGATGACGATCAGCGAATTGTGGTTGGTGAATTCGACCCTCCAGATGCAAGGATTACTCAGTGGAGTTCTGGTACGGCTAAAAGAGTCCGTCTTGGTTCGACGATAGCTTGTGGTAGAGCTCCTCAATGTCTTGGGGCTGAGATTGTGAACCAGTCAGAGTCAAGCGGGCGCTCTAGAGAGTATCGCCATGACAAAGATCGACGCAGGATAACAAATAGTCAGCCTGTTAACACCCAGGACCTGTCCCCTGGTGCAGCCATCCAAGACACTCTTATCCAACTTGAGTTACCATCGCATCCCGCTCTAGTAGGACGGCAGTCTGCGGAGAAAAGGCCGGAATGATGTGGTTTTGAACGAAGTGCAGCTTTGTCGATCGCCTTTGAACTGAACCGTAATTGCGGTGGTAGCTCGATGAGATCTGAGACAACCCAAAGACTAGTAATCAGCCATGCTATCATGTCTACATAAACATGGCTGCTCCCCGACCACCACTGCTTTATGAGCTGTCTTGTGTGATGCCATATCCTCCACCGAGTGTCACCAGTAACCCTGGGGTCGTGCAACCATGAATTACACACACCTTGCCCCGAACTCGGCAACCGAGTCGATAAAAGACCCATCAACTCATGATTTCCAAAGCAGACCACAAACTCCAATGGGGCCTGTAGTTGCGAATATTGAGCCAGGGCGAAAGCCTCGGAAGCTCATTCTTTGCTTTGACGGAACGGGCAACAAATTTCACGGCGATGATAGCGACAGCAACATTCTCAAGATCTTTCGAATGCTAGATCGTGAGGCAGATGATCAGTATCACTACTATCAACGTAAGTTCGCTGTTGGAGTGAAATTCATGGCTAACAAAACGAAGCTGGCATTGGCACATATGTAATATCCGGGTCACTCACCCATACTGGTATCAAGGCTCGCATCAACTCTTGGTACCAAAAAGCCAAGGACTCAGCCATCGGTTCCTCCTTTGACCAGCATGTTGTAGGAGGCTATCGATTCCTCATGCGATTTTATAATCCCGGCGATGAGATTTACATGTTTGGTTTCAGTCGAGGAGCATACATCGCTCGTTTCTTGGCTGAAATGCTCGATTACATTGGACTCTTGTCTCACGGTAACGAAGAAATGGTCAAGTTTGCTTGGAAGGCGTTTGCTCAATGGCAAGGCCGTGAACAAGTGCCAGAGGATGACGAAGAAGACGGCAAGAAAGAACCTGACAAGAGGACCGAAAAGATAAAACAAAAGAGAGAAGAGATGTTTCGATTTATGAAGGGTTTCCGAGAGACATTCTCTCGTCCTGTTGGCCGTATCCGTTTCCTCGGTCTGTTTGACACCGTCAACTCAGTACCCAGCTTTGAGACAGCCTGGATGCAGCGAAGCAAGTTTCCCTATACTGCACGAAGTAGCGCTCGAGTGATTCGTCACGCCGTCAGTATTGACGAGCGACGAGCCAAGTTTCGCCAGGATCTCATGTATCAAGGTCGACCAGCGAAGAACGAGGACAAGCATTCCCACTTTCACAAAGCCATGAACGACATCCGTGAGGAATTCCACGGGCACGAGGAGCGAGGGAGAACGGGAAACCATCTTTCGCCCAACGACAAGCGAAACACGCAAAAGAAGGGAGGGGAATTTGCTCCGTATCGAGCGCGTTCTAGGTCATGTCGAAGACCAAGCCACGCCGGAGATCCAGAGACCTTCTCCAACCTTTCTGGACTGGCACTTTCCGAAATCAATAACATCGACGATGATGAGGCTCAAGATATCGACGAGGTCTGGTTCTCGGGAGGACATGCCGATGTCGGTGGAGGTTGGGAGATACATGAAGGTAGCAAGAGCACAAGTCACATCCCGCTTGCTTGGATTGTGAGAGAAGCGCAGAAAGCTGGTCTTCCATTTGATAACCAAAAGGTTGCTGAGATGGGATGTTGCGTCAAACACGACTGGGAAGTTGCCACAGGAAGACCACCTATTCCCGATCTTCGAGTATCGAGTGGCAGCGGAGGCCCAGGCCATGCACCAGATATGCCCATGGACGAAAAGGAGGACGATCCTAAAGAGAAGTTTCACGGTGTTATGCACGGCGCCTGCACAGCTCGAATCCACGACTCACTAGAGTACGGACAAGGCTTGGGCGCTATAGCTGTCACAGCTTGGAAGATCATGGAGTACATGCCCTTCCGTAGAATGGATCTTCAACCCGACGGATCATGGAAGCCAATTCGTTGGCCTCTCCCAGGTGGGGAAGTCCGAGATATTCCCGATGCTGTTCGAGTACATGGAAGTGTCATTCGCCGCATGAATATGGACGAGAAATATCGTCCTGGAAATCTCATCATCGGAGGTGGTGGTCGGGGTGTTAGACGAGCCCCTGCGAAACACGGTATTGGTGATTGGGAATGTGTAGCTGATCATGGTGATCCAGTTGGAGAGATTTGGGTGAAAAAGAAGAGGGATGACAGATTACACGATTAGCCATTTTGTAATGACGACGGAACAAATAGCAGTAATTAATACCTATTTTATTGTTTATTTTTTTGGAGTCCAACGTTGAGTTGAGTATAAGTTGAGATTCATGGTCACGTGCAGTCCAGCTCTCCTATGTCATGGAGCCACGACATCAAAAGTTGATCCATCATAGCGCCATTCAATCCATGACATGCGCTGAAGAAAAATACAGCCATTAATTCATCGCCATGCCTCTCGTTCTTTTTCTAGGCGTGCTCGAAAATGGCATCCCCGACGCTGTCCGGCAATACACTCGCACAATAATATACACCATCCTCACCATTGCGTTTCTTACTCTCCTTAAGATCTGGACATCCGGTCGCAACAACCCTACCCAGCGCCTCCTCCATGGCAAAGTCGTGATGATGACGGGCGGAACGTCCGGGATAGGCGCCGCTACAGCTTTGGGTCTTGCATCGCAGGGTGCGCAGCTGGTTCTGCTCACACAAACGCCCCCGAACGATCCGTTCCTCGTCGAGTACATCCAGGACCTTCGAGAGAAGACGAACAACCACCTGATTTACGCCGAACAAGTCGATTTGTCGAGCTTCTACAGCATTCGAACCTTTGCGACCAAGTGGATTGATAATGCGCCGCCCCGACGACTGGACATGATCTATTTGGGAGCGGCGGTCCTAACACCTCCTGGCGGAAAGAGAAAGGAGTCCGAGGAGGGTATCGAGGAGACATGGATGGTCAATTTCTTGGCCAACTTCCATCTTCTTGGTATCTTGAGTCCTGCTCTTCGCGCGCAACCTCTCGACCGAGACGTCCGAGTTATTATCCCTACCTGCTCTTCCTACATTGGCTCTCCCTCTCTCAAGGACCCAGTGTCAAGAGACTCGTGGACACCAGGCAAGGCGTACGCTCGAAGCAAACTTGCAATGAACGTCTTTGGCCACGCTTTCCAGAAGCACCTCGACTCGTACGAACGTCCCGACAAGGCACCAATGAACACACGAGTAATCTTTGTCGATCCCGGTCTGGCCCGAACCCCAAGCACCCGCCGCTGGCTCACACGCGGATCTCTCTGGGGACTTGCTATCTACACTGCTGGTTACATCTTCCCCTGGTTTCTTCTCAAGTCTCCTCACATGGCCGCCCAATCCATCCTCTATGCTGCCATGGATCCCGAATTCGCTCGAGGCACCGGTGGCAAGTTCATCAAGGAGTGTCTGGAAGTCGACTTTGCGCGAAAGGAGATCAAGGATGACGAAGTTGCTAAGAAGCTGTGGGAGGAGAGTGACAAGCTCATCGAAAAGGTTGAGAAGATAGAGGCTAAAAAGAGAGCTGCTAAAAAGGCGGCTGATGAGAAGGACAAAAAGGAGAAGACCGAAAAGGAGAAGGAAGCCGAGATTGACGAGCTAGTACAGGCTATCAAGAAGGGCAAGGAAAAGGCTGCGACCAAAGAAAAGGCTACGACCAAGGAAAAGACTTCAGGAAAAAAGAAGAAGGGTAAAAATTAGTTAATGATATATACGGATATCTCATGGGTATAGACAGGTATAGATGGAGTTTGGGTTTCTCGTTGCGAGGGGTGTACACAATATAATTCTTGGCCAACGAACTTGATTTGATCCATATCATAGAAGCAGTTTATCTTGTGTTGAAGCATAAGTGCCATGTCAGGGCGATGTATGCTAGTCACAGGATAACTGGATAATCAATGACACAATCTTGTCAGACTCCAAATAACGAAGCCTCATCTGTCTGACGCAACTCATTGGGAGATGTTTTAGGATCTGACGGTTCTGCCCTACAAGGCTGTCTACGGGTGGGGCTTGTTCCTGAATTATCATCATTTCCCTCGCATTAAGAGCGAGAAGCTAACGAGTCCGAATAAAGTAGTGACATGTTCCTTGAACTACCGCGTGTGGGAACGGACACGGACTTGGCGTACTTGAAGAATCTGAGCCACAGTCCGTCTTGTCCGAATGAGGCCTTGTAAGATTGTCTGGTGCAGTAAATAGACACACATAACTCATGACAAAATGTGTGAGAGATGATCATCTATTTCATCAACTGTGACGACACTAGAAGCCTTGTAGCTTCGCCGCATAATTACTGCAGATGCCCTGGAAGCAAAGCCGAGACCGAAGTTTCACAGCCACATGTTGGCTTCTCAAGTCCGCACCATGCACAGCATCCGACTCACCATCTCTTGGCCTAGCCTACGGAAACGGTAAATCCAGTAATAATATCTTCTTGACGTCTTAGTCAAATATAATGCAATATAACAGAGCGCGAAGATGGAGATAAAATAAAATAAAATAAACAAACAAAACCAGTCGTGGATGGATCTGATAAATGAGTTTCATTTCCCCGCCCATCAAATTAATCAAATCTCTTCCACAAACACCAACAAACATGGCTTCGCGAGCTGATAATGTCACGCTATTGAAAACATGCCAAACATGTTTCCATGCCAAAATCAGATGCGAAAAGTCTCAGGAGTCGGGGAAATGCGATCGATGTTTGAGACTCAGCAAGACTTGCGTCTTTAATCCTTCTAGACGGCGCAAGGCTTTGAGACCGGGGTGAGACAATATGTGAATACTGTCTCAAAAATCGTACACAACTAATATGAGATAGACCATCCAGAAATCTTGAAGCTGTCAGTCCGACGAGGTCCAGATCACCTTCTCTCACCTCTGCACCCACGACTTCAAATGTGACGGATGCTTCACCAGGTGTGTCCAATACTCCTGGGAGTATTGACACGGAAGCATCACATAATCCCTTTTCCAGAGGAATGATGACGCTTGAACAAGGCCAGGAATGTCTAGATATGTTCAGAAGCCGAATGTCGCCTCACTTTCCCTTTGTCATGATCCAAGAATCGGTTACTATTCAGAGTCTGGCACAGGATAGACCTGCGTTATGCGTAGCCGTACTCGCAGCATCCTGCCACGAAAATCGGAGGCTACAACGGGAGCTCGGCAGGCTGTTCCATGAGATAGTGCTTGTTCGCATGATGAAAGGGCCTTTTGCAACTCTCGACATGTTGCAGGGACTTTTAGTCCACCTGGCGTGGTATGTCAAGCCCATGCTTTGTTTGTCTGTCGCTAACCGATCAGGGCGCATTATCATCAAAGGACCATGAAGTACACACAGCATTTATCGCTTGCTGCGAGTATTATCTCAGACATGAGACTTGATAGACCGCGTATAGCCAGTCTGTGGGCGTTGAGTAGAGAGAACAAGCATGCGAGTGGTGAGATGACGCATGATGAGCAGAGAGCTCTAGCCGGGACTTATTATCTTTCTTCAAGGTATGCCAAGCATCTTCTTTGACAACTAGTACCTAATTAGCTACAGTTCTGCGGTTTTGTTGCAAAAGTCACATCACTTCCGATACTCACCGTACATCCTCGAGTGTTGCCACAAGCTCCTCGCGTCAGGCACATTCCCGACTGACAGACACCTCCCGTATATCATTTATCTTCAAAAGCTCACTGAAGAAGTCGACGATGCTGTCATCGAAGCGTCAGGGACCGTCCGTGGATCAAGACAAGGCCATCTCCCCGCAGAGCTTCAAAGGATCAGAGAACGATACACGTCCACGAAGTCATCCCTTCCATTTCCTCTCAGTGAAAGTCGTGAGTATTTCCTCGCCTCTCGTAAAGAAGCCTGACTGACAGCATAGCCACCATTCTTTTACAACTCCACGTCCTCGACCTCATCATCTGTCAACCCTCACCAGACGGCATCTCCTACGGCCCAAACGGTTTCCAAAGTCTCCAACAAGGCACAGACCAAACCCGTTTCCTCGACTGGTTGTCCCAGAGCATGTCTGCCGCCAAATCTCTTATAAGCGTGGTACTACTCTTACCTCAAGGCGAAGAGGATAGTATGCCCAACATAGGCTGGATCATGTTGTACTGCGCGGTTTCTCTAGCTGTACGACTCGACCTCGTTGCCGCACAGCCAGAGAATACTCAAACAGCGGGTCACCTCCGTCGAATTCTCGATATGTCGCATACGCTGCGTCAGATCGTACTGAGAATGGAGGCTGCTTCGGGGCCCGACACTGGCGACGTCGAACCAAGTCCCTACTGGGATCTTGCAAGACGTGCAAGGAGAATAGAGAGGTGGTATATGGATCGCTGCGGACCTGTCGAATCTCCTGAGGTGGGAAGCATATTTGCGTCAAGCGAGCCATCCCCAGCAAACCCCTTTTCGGGAACAGATATGGAATTCACTCCATCCTCGTTCCAAGATACAAGCTTGGTGCCAAGTTTGCAGATTACAGGTGAACCGGAACCGGAACCATGGATGACAAATCTGCTGGCAGATCTTGAAGTCGACCCGGCTATGGAGAACTTGCTCTTCACGGGTCCCTTTGACTTTTTAGGGGAGAGATGATTGAGATGGTCGAGTTGTAGCTAGAGGGCTATTTATATAGACACATGGTAGATGTACGGACACGGATACGGAGGAGCGCGGAGTTGGCGGTGGTGCGAATAGATTCATTATGCCCGTCGGTACATGTGCGCTTTTACATTCCTCGCCCGTGCGCCGTCGGACAAGATGTTACATGTCTCGTCACTTGTATAACCCAGACCAAGACTTGTCTCTATTTCTTACACCCGACGTTCAGCTACGAAGTTGTCTACTACCAAAGCCTTAACTCATTCATCTCATTAAAAATTCGTTACTAATGGGTTTTTGCTGCACATTCATTTATCAACCAAGAACAATCTGGTCCCTCCAATGCACTCCCCCTCAACATTTGATATCCATCATTCTCTGGCATGCTGACCCTGTAGTTCATAAACTGGAGGTTCGTTGTACAACTCAGCAGGTCGTCCTTGACCATCCATCTCCGAAGGGTTCTTCTTGACCTCTGTAAAGTTCGAATCCGTAGGACTTCCTCCCGCTTCAGAAGCATCAGAGGCCTTCTTCTTGTTGCGACGCTTCATCCAGAGCCAGCCCAAAACGCCGACAAGAAGAGCTCCGACGCCAACTCCGACGCCTATCCCAGCTTTAGCTCCTGTGCTTAAGCCCGAGGAAGGAGAAGTATCATCCTCTGCCGGTTTGCTAGTATCAGTCTTGCGCGGCTCTTCCTGGGGTAGAGCTTTTGCATCTTCCCAGTCTCCATCGTAGTTCCTGTATGTCTGTACAATTGTCTCGTTAGACCAGTAGTACATCCACACTTTGCCGTCAGGCTGGTTGTATGCTACCGCCAAACCAGAGTTGGGGTCATCTGCGACGGGCCAAACTTTACTAGTCTGGTTGGATGCTATCGCCCATGTGTCCTTCTTTGCTTCAATTTCATGAAGTTTCCTGTCGGTGCCAATGTAGAAGACACTTCGCTTTCTGGATCTGTCTATCGCTGAGCCTAGGGCTTCGAGGGAAGAGTTCCAAGCTGGCAGCGAAAAGCTGGGGGTTGACTGGGGGGTGACTGGGATAGCACTTGTAGAGTCATTGGTGAATGTGCCTCCAAGATTCGTTGGAAAGGAGTCTGGTGCATGTTAGCAATATGATTCGAGATGAAACTTTGAGTATACAGACCTAATCTCCATTGTCCAGCTTTCTCCAAGCGAGATACTTCGATGTCCTCATCATCTTTAGGAAAGACGACTGTCATATTCTCCTTGTCAATGAGAGTAGATCCTAACGCCATTCCTGTTGCATTGTCCTGCGACACAAATCCACCGTCGGTCCAGTCAGTGAACTGCGTATAATGCAACATCATGACGTTTCTGTATTGGTTGTGATAAAAGACACGGTATCCATTGTCGGCTCCCAGAAGGTCGACCGCCAGACCGGATTCATTGTGGATAGAGCTGACCTCTGCAGTTTCCGAGATACGATACTCCCCATTGCGAACGAGTTTTCCCGTCTTCATATCGCAAGTGTAGTATCCGTTGACAATGGCATGGTCTTGAGCCTGCCAGAAGATAGATGCCTGAGTCTCTTTTGTTAGCCACTGTCTGATCATGGGATCATAAAACGTACAATGATGGTTTCCTGGCCAAAGTCCCACCAACCTTGTGCTGTTAGTGCAGTGCCATTTCGCGGTGTCTCTTTTGCGTCTAGGATATTAGGTTTGTCAAGCGGGAAAATGGGTGTATCTTTGCTGTTACAGTTGCTATAATGAATCTTTCCTGTGGCCTGGTCTTGGGCGCCGACTTGGATTGTCCGCTCAGTGTCGTAGGCGTATAGCGCGTGGCTATAACCAAGCTGGATCCATCCTGATACCAACAGCCATGATAGCATGATGCAATGGTATCTACAGGTACGCATAGTTTAATATACTGAGTCAGTGTTGGACAGCTTGGGGCCATTCACATGAGCAAGGTGAACTCGGGACAGCTGTGAATATATCACAGCACAGAGACCTGTTACGGGAGGGTCTTACTCTCGCCAGTCCCCTTTTGCAATTTATGGCCATTTCGAGACTGCGAATGACGATCGTGTGTTTCTAAGGGTGGCGAGTGACAGCCCAATACCCAGATGGGACTTTTGCAGGTAAGACTTGCTGCGCGGTGAGAGATCGTCCATTCTTCTTGCATGCGGCTGAGGGATTCCTGTTATTCATTCGTTATCGAGATGATTGAGGCCTCGGGGTATCAGAAGAATTGGCCGCTCAAAGCATGAGAGACAAAATTAGTAGGTCAGCTTATGCTACTTTAAATATAACTTCTTAGACTACTTGTTTTTATACCCTAAGGCTTAGGAGGTTAACTTTTCTGCCACCCACTATTGAGGGTTGCCCATCAACCGTGGGTGGACTATTGTTAACTTTCAGGTGTGATCTCATTTGTTTCGGTCGTTCCGTGTCTGGTGAGATATACGTCGTATCGTAGCCTCGATTGGAAAGGAAGGTTGTCGAGTTACCACACTGCAAGAAGATCAAGAGAGCCTCATAGAAATAAAAACAGAGCTCATGTTCTTTCGTCTGGGCTTCGTTCTGTGCAAGACCGAATTACAAATTACCCTGAACATTATCAGACATGACTTGACTATGATAATACAAAGTTCGGTCTTGTCATATCAAACAAATGATCTCATTCTCACTGGCGATTCTTCAGCACTCACTCAAATAAATAAGCGGAGAGGTCCAATATTGGATGCAACTTGAGACTGAAGTTGTGCTGACAGGTGGCCAAGATCGCCGTTGTGGTCGCCGTTTTAGTATCTTCGGAAACAACCATAAATTCCAACGGTCCGAGCCTTATTTATTAAGCCCTATGATGGGGTTAGAATAAGACATGTGAGGTTGTCTGACAGTAGCATTATCGTGGAGATACTCTTAATTTTCCAGTGTTTCTTCACTCCTCGGGTAGGCAATCTGTATACTGTCAAGAGCGTATACATCAATCTAGCGGTTAAGACATCTTGACTTCTCGCAAGTTAGACTCTTGAGAATCTTGACAATGGACCTTTGATGGGTAGAAGATAATTCGCGGGTCGGTTTACTGTGCCTCAAAGCCCAATAAGCCTCGACGGTAATAATATCCAGTGAGAGCTTGAATTCTTCAGCCTGATTAGATACATGCTGCGATACCTTTGATAAGAATGAATTAAGGCCCTATCACCTGCTGCAGGCGACATTCTGAACTCCCTCCTTCTAGTCACACCTTCCTCCGTCACTCTTTCCTCTGCCGTTCCCTCGTCTACCTCTCCTTCCTCTGTCGTACCTTCCCCCGACCTCCCATCCTTGCTGAACCCCTCTGACGTACCTTCTGGGTGCTTTTTCCACTCTCGCAAGTGATGAAGCAATTGACCTTAGATAATACAATAGCTCATAAAGAAACCTTTCAACTATCGTGCCCAGACACGTATAAGTAGACACCACAGAAACAGAATCTACGTCGCGCGGGACAGGTATGTATTCTACCACGTCTTGAATATTGGACTCGCTGCCTACCTAGCTTTGCCAACTTGTTGATTCCCACATTGCCGCATTATCGCCTCTCTCAATTTGCAAGGGAAGATACTTCTCAGTCATTACTTGACTTCCGCCCGGCCATAGTCTCATTATCGCAAGCAGCCTTTTTCTCATCAAAAGCCAACATAATTACATATGCTGCCTTGCAATACGGACAAATCGCAAACAGTTCGGATAGCACTTGAATATACACCACAACAAGGGATGCATGCACAGCTTATGTTACTGCCTATGGTTAGATGCTTTTCACTTCTGCGAACTAAAGGGTATCTCTGCAGAATTGGGGTTACACTCAGCTGCATGTTGCCCTGTGTTCATCTGCACGGCCTGCGCATGAGCCATTCGGTGTGCAACTGACCAACAGAATCAAGCCTTTCCAACTCGACCTCCCGGAACACATGGTGTCACAACGGTGATGACCCGAGCCTGCTCGTCCCAGCCTGGTCCGCTGGTCTTGTACCAATCAAGAACATGGGCACTAGGAGTCAACCCCGCGCTGTTTTGAGCCGCAGTATTCACGAGGGGCTCAAAACATGGTGTTCAGCCCAGTGTGATCTCTACTGGAATCCTCAAGGCAGACTGCCTGCAATTGAGAATACGCCTAACGAGCCATTGCATCAGAAAGACCTTCGTTACATATCACCAATACAATCGGATCTCAGCAATCATGATACACAACTCTATTCTTGCGTATAGGCTGCGGCTCGACGATGTACGGACATGGCTTCGAAACAAATTCAACGATCAGACGATTGTCGTTGAGGTATAACCATGCTTCTCATATTCTGCAAGACTGAGCTAACGCAAAAACTAGAAATCAGGTGAAGAGTTTGTGTTTTATCTATCTCGAGCATTGACTTCTGTAAGTGTTATTTTTTTTGTTCATCCTTCCTTGATTCTGGGCTTGCTTCTTACTCATAGTTGCAATAGGCGGAAAAGGAAGAGATTCTCGATCTACAGAAGTGATTCGGATAAAATAGGTCACATTTGCATTTGTTCACATATATTTACATTTAAGTTTTGCTCATATTTCATTTCGCGCATTCCAGCTTAATCAGTCACCCTGTGAAAGAGCCCTTCGGTCGCAGTATAAGGTCTCGCTTTGCCTAAAAGCTCCGCCTCGTTACACTCGGGGTCCTCAAAGACACTGTCCACCCCATCGCCACCATCGATATTCGCAAAGCTGAATCTCATTGTTTCAAAACTGACTATTCGTTTTTCCAATAAAATATTCCCCAAGGCAGATGACCAGGCTGTGTCCCGCGCTTTGTGATTGTTATTATCTCGACTAGAGGTTAAAATCATCTCCTGATCTCGTCGAATTTCATCGGCCATCATCTACTCTTGTCTTCCCAAGTCTTTCACGTTTTCTCATGTCGTCATCATTGTCACCGTCGTCGCGTCCCGGCACACCTGAGCTCTCCGAGTCGGAGACCTACTTTGATGCGATATGTGATGCCTCACATAACTACCCTTACAACTTCGCATGTACTATGCGCGGCAAAAAGGCACGCCAAAGTGTTGCCGAGACTTGGGATCGAGAGGCGTTAAATGTTTTTCATCCAAGACTAAGTGATCCTCCTTTGAAGATCTACGAGACATGCGACTGCGCTACACCATGCAACTGCCAGTCTCTTAATGCCGATGTCAAGACTCTGCCGGAACTCAGGTCTCGACTAGATTCTCGCAACAAGACACCAAATATAAGATATATGTAAGCATATGACCTATCATACAGGTTACCTCCTAACATTCACAGTTCTATTCAATCAAAGCATTCTAAAGAACAGCTGAGATGTCCAATCAATACGTTCAAATATCTTTGCACATATCAACAGATCCCACCCTCATTCCTCACATGTCTATACTCTTTCAGACGCTCACTGTCGGCTCATGAATGGTGCAACCTGCCTCAATTCAACGACGATAACACCCTTCTCACCAAAGAAAAGCACCTCTTACCCCTTCCAGGACTCAACCGCTCCGGTCGGGAAATACGATATTCGTTTGTTTTGCGATCAGTCGAAAGTTCCGAGTCCATTACAACAAAACCCAAATCATGGGGTATTCGGCAGCTTGCAGTGTATCACTCATTCGATGTCGTAAGCGGTCAAGCGTTCTGGGTAACGTGTAAGGGAAACTCTTTTAACGAAGAGCTCTTCAAAGAAGCCTTGAGTGACACCAGGAACGAGCTAGACTCAGTCCCTGAGTGTTTTAACTTCTCACTGGAGACTCTGAGTATGATTCTTGACTGGTGTGACAGCAATTGGGTCTTTTACATCAACGAACTCCTCCAAAATGTCAAGCCACAAGTCGACAAGGCGAGGACACCTGGTATACACGACGAAGCCAGACTTAGCTCTGACGTGAGACACGCCACAGGCCTGAGCAGCACTCCCTCCGAGAAATCGCCCGGCTGTGCAACCGTGCTGTTGCACGATGGCAAACATCGAGTCTATCATGATGACCGGGCAAAGAAGTTCGAAGACCGTTTGAAAAAGCTTGAAGACGAAGACTGGGTGAAGAAGCTTCAGGGTTTCTCTTTCGATGATATCGAGGGACTTCAGCAGGGGCTGGAGAAAATACAGGAGGCACTTCTTGTGCTCAAGCTTAACAAACAAGTCGTACGACAAATTCGAGAACATTACGAATGTGTTATGAATGAGTACAAGATACCAATTCTCGAGAGTATCCAAATGGAGTGCGAGTTTTCGGGTGTCGAACTGTTTCAGCGGGCAAAGGGCGTCGAAGCCAACCTTGAGGCCAGACAGGCACAGCTCGAGGCACTATTCTTGCTCGTCAAAGAAAGCAAGGAAATGGTGAGTCTCTCTGGCAGAGATCTGATACGAAACTAACTTTTACAGTATAACTGCATTCTCCAATACAAAACACTGCAGATCAACAAACTCTACGCTGAAAGCGCTAAATTGTCCGCTCTTAAGATGGAGGACATTGCGTTCAAGACCAAACGAGAGACAAGCTCGATGCATATTATTACGTTTGTAACTCTGATTTTTCTGCCAGGAACCTTCATGGCTGTGAGTCTTATGATATCCATCTCATCTCCCACCATCTAACTTGGGTATTTAGTCCTTCTTTCAAAGTGGTATACTTGAGTGGCCTTCCCTCACTGCTGATGAACCATGGGATCTAGGCGGATCGTGGAAACTCAACACCAAGATATTTGGCCTCTTCTTCGGTATTTCTGCGAGTATTACTCTTGTAACTGTTATGCTGTGGATGTTTGTTCTGTTCATGTTGCGCCGGTCACTTAGAGATTAGATTAGATGTTGGGTTGTAGCTCACGCTTCTCGGTGTTTCCTGTGTTCTTATGTTTTTCCTTTCCTATTTTGTTTCTTTACATATACCTTTTTATAATACTTATGACTATAGAATATAAATCATACGATTTGAGATGACCCGAGCATTAGTGGCTGACATGTTCTCGTTGCGATTTACTAGTAGGCAGAAGCTGCCTAATGATGTCAATGTAGGTACCCATGTTTTCAAATAGGAGCCTTGTTTCCCCTCGTTGCATTGCATTTCAAGACACCATCTTCTTTTTACCCCACGTTGGTTGGGCATTTAGAGTGCTGCGATGCATTTGTAATACAGTACTCGATCATGATGAACCATGAACCCCATGACTTGCAGTGGTTCTGGCTTTTAGGATCAGCCTTTCAGGGCGAAAATCACCTTATTTCGAGACACTTGATCGAATGGACGGTGGCTTTGCCTCAAGGCACTTCGGCACAGCCATACATCACTTTCTAATGGTGTGCATATGCAGCCTTGGTCTAGAGAAACGAGCTTTGCTCCCTATCAAATCTACCTATTTGGGCCTCTGGGTATCAGAATCATTGACCGCTCTAAGCATAAGAGACAAAACTATTAGAGCAGTTTGAGCCACTTAGACTATGCATCTTAGACTATCTATTTTTATACCACAAGACTTGGGAGGCCAACTTTTCTGCTACCCACCAAATGGGTCGTCCTGGAGAGCCTTGCGTTCGACTTAGTTCTGTTACACACCTTCTGTAACCAATCTAGAAATCTAAGGTCCTGGGTGTTCCGAGGGACAGAAGGCCCTGTATAAGGCGCATCGCACATGGACGCCTTTTGCCTTGTGCGAACCCCTCCTTCCCAGCTTGGATCTTGGGTAGTACCTGCCTGCAGATATATTTTGGATGATCTCTTTCTTACCTATTCTCATTCCTCGATTCCTTCCATCCTCAGCTCAAATATACCAGGACCAACTTTGTCCTTTATCTCTTTCACTTTCAACCAACACAATTTCTGAACTACGATCCCATACTATTATTTCATACAATATACGCTCTTTCATAACTTCACAGCCGACATGGCTTCCCTTCATCTTCAGGATGAACGTAATGAAGAGTTCTTCCAATTCGTTCGCCGCGAGCTCCAGCCCGGCATCGATGGCGACGGCGCAAAAGTCGAATTCATCAGCCCTACAAAGACAGCAAAATGGTGGAAGAAGCGAAGCGAAAACCGAGTCGCCCGCGCCATCAGCCACAACATCCACGCGAGAGCGGCCACGATCGAAAAAGCCTACCTGAACGTGTTCTCCATTCTCGTCTACATTTCCAAGACTCACTTGATAAAGGAGTTTATCTCACATGGCTTCCAGGACGAACACCTACCTCTTCTCGACATTAGGCGCTTTGGTACAGATCCTGCCATGGTCCGCCACATGGAGGACTTTTACGATAGCCAGTGGATGTTCTGTCCTGTTGTCTTCTCAAGTGCCATGCCAATGGACACGAGAACTATTCCCTGTCGCCAAATTCTGCCAATCAAGGACCAAAAGATAACTACAACCAAAGCGAACCATTCCAAGTCTACCATACGAGTGGTGACGCTGCATTCTGATTGTCATGATACAGATTGGAGTTCATCAGTACGTTGTCTCTGTCCTCTCTATACACTCACTAACATAGTCCAAGCCGACTGTCGTGTTCAAAGAATACCTCACCTGTGAAAGGGATGCTTTGTGGAACTCCTGGATCAGAGAGTACAATGCATTTGTCAAAATCGATTCCTGCGACCACATTATCCAATATCTCGGTTCATTTGAGCAAAACAAACGCTGCTTCATGGTGCTAGAACATGCCCCGGAAGGCAGTCTGCTCGAATTATACAAGCGTGACAAACCTCCAGCGACACCTGAAGAGCGTAGGTACTTCTTGTACGGCATGATGGGTCTCATCAAGGCCGTTGATAAGATTCAAAATTTGGGAGGAGGGCCTAGAAATCAACGCACAGGCTTGTATGTGACACATCCAAACCCCCAATGTCCTTATACTGACTTTCACAGTGCCCATCGCGATATCAAGCCTTCCAATATCCTTGTCTTCCCTGGAACACAGGGTCTGTACTCCGATGGTTTCAGGATGAAGCTTGCTGATTTCGATACGGCAACATCCGAAATGCCTATTGATGAAGATTCAGTCAGTTATCATGACAACGATGGAGACAAAACATATTGTAAATTCTCTCAGGGTTCGATATACTGCTACTTCTGCTAACTATCACGTTGCTAGGTGCTCCTGAGGCTTCCAGGGTCTACACTTACCAAGACACAGCTATTAGGCCGGTTCCTATATCATCGGATATCTGGTCCCTTGGCTGTGTCTTCAGCGAAGCTCTTGTCTGGGTCGCTGGTAGAATGTCTGCCGTCGACAAGGCTGCTAGCGATCGTAGAACTGAGATCATGGCCTACTATCCGCTTCAGGTCAACGCTAGCTTGAGCGACTGTTTTCACAATACTCAAACGGCCCTCCACTGCGTCTTGGAGTCCCAACAAGCTGCTGTCGAGTCCTTGAAAGGACCCACGAATCTTTCAGGAACTGTCTCCACCCTTGTGAAGCAGAGAATGCTTGTACCTCACAAGGATAGACTTACCCCCAGTTACTTATGGCACGAATTCAACAGCAAATATGAATACCTGTTTCCTTCTCTCAGCAGAGCAAACAGTGCACCTACTCGTTCCCCTTCTCAAGCCCTCGGCCGCGAAGTCACTAGCCCAGTATCTATGGGTAAATCCCCAAGAGGAAGTTTTCAATACGGTCAACTTCCGCATCTACGTATGACTTCCAGCCTGGGGAAAGAAAGGCAGACGATCACCACCCCCAATCATCCTCAAACAGATCTAGGCCCCCTTGGCTTCTCCACGCAGGTACCGTTTGATCATGAAATGCCAGTCGAACGGAGTCCCCCTGTAGTACAAAATTTTGACAAGATCCAAGAGATTCCCAGTTCTGACCATGCCCTGGAACTATCAAATGGCATCGATGCCTCACAAGTCATAAAGAGCACTCCTTCGCAAATAGAATCCCCTGGCTATCTTCACCCTCCTTACACGGGTCCTGTAAACAACCCCTGGGAACCTCGTCGGTCAAGCCAAGATCAACAAGCTCCTTCGGGTCAATACGAAAATACAACTGTCGAAGATGTGATTCGCTACCGCAAAATGAAAGCTAAGAAGCAGCTTCTGCCTGGCTATGAGCAGTTCTGTCGAAAAATGGGCCGGAGACATTTCATCTTTGTCATAGACGACTCTGCTTCGATGCAAGGATTGAAGAGCGAAGTTCTGAAGGCGGTTCAGGCTCTGATATGGCTAGTCAAGGACATCGACCTAACATGTCCGGAAATCCGCTTCACTTCAAAACCCACTAAGCGGTACCCGCCGACAATTGCTGCAATGGCAGGTCGTTTGTACTCGATGGACATGCTGGCCTCCCTGCTACGCCACTGGGAGAAACCAGACGAAGCCGATAAGGAATGCAACATGAGATACGCGCTGGACCAAATATTCACCGATGCTAGTATTGTAGATCCCAGAAAGCCTACTAGTGTTCTAATCTTTACAAATGGCAAATGGGAGGGTGGTCCCATCCAAGATCCAGGGGTGGAGGGATGCATCACGAATGTCATCGGTAAGATGAGGGAAAAGCACATCAGCAACACCGGCTTCACATTCCAATTTGTCAGCTTCGGCGATGATCAAGATGGTCTTGATCGTATGACATATCTTGACGACGATGCCCTTTTCGGGAGCAGCTCAGAAAACAGAAAAAACAGAAAGTAAGTTCACCCACGTCACTACTGGATGGAGCATTGGGCTGACGGTTTCAGTGATATCGTTGACCATAAGAGCCACACCGAGTCTGTCTGGTCTATACTCATAGGATCAGTCAGCACGAAGAACGATGAGAGTTCACAGGGGCCATCAACAGGGAGGCATTCTCCTTGCTGATGCTTTCGAGTTTGACTTGAGTTGGATGGCTACAGGCGCTTGGGTGTTAGTAGGTTATCTGTATGAGTGTTCAAGCTCTGGTTTGTGTTTTTGGATACCCTTGGGAATATTGGACATTTATATTTGCAATTTGTTTGTTAATGACTACTAATTGAACTCTACATTCATTAAGAATGGAGCTATTCTATTAGAGCCCTAGCGTAAAGTCTTGTTTCCGTTCCGGGTTGAAAGACAGCCTGGGATTGGATAATTGTGTCAGTCCAAGGACATTTGCCTAAGCTTTGGGCAGCTTGTTACCCTATGGCTGACTGTGATGTTATCCATGACAGGATCTTGAACCAGAAACTCTGAGTAAAAGCCCTCTGTATCTCTGGCGCGCTGTTCGATGACTTCTAAGATTTAATTACAAGAAGTGGCATTTAATTAGTGGTGTAGGAGAAATATTAACAGAAAGTTCAAGTTAGGTGGATAGCAGGAAAGCTGATCTTCTAAGTCTTAGTATACAGAAATAAACAGCCTAATAAGCATAGTCTAAGTAGCATATGCTGACCTACTAATTTCGTCTTGCATGCTTATAGCGGCCAATTTTCTTATACTCTGAGGGCCTATCAATCACTGTTACAGTGGGAATCAATAGTTGCGCGACACTCAACAAAACACGACTTAGTACTGGTATATTTACATATCTTATCATTCAATCTATGTCTATATATGACATTTAAAAGACGGCAATACAACGGTTTTGTGTGTACAATTCCCAAGGTACATCAGTCTACATTTACCTACCAAGGCACTATATAACCTGCGCGACAAAGTGGACGCTTGACACAATTCGGCCTGGATTGCTTGCAGAGAATTACTAAGAAGACTCTACACTTTCTCCAAAACAATGACGACATTGAGATGAGAACAAAACCACAGCTCAGAGAGCATGGATACTACTCTGGTTGTTCTCGTGCAACAGTAGTGTATGCGAGTATAAGGGGTTCCTTTAGAGTGAGACAAACCTGACAGAAAGCCAACCTCCATTCAGAATCAATATTATTACCTCAAGCCCATCAACAGAGCTGACCTATTTGTTTACCAATTGTCAGTGACTCGACACAAAAGATCCAGCCAAGACGTTCCATCCTTAGGATTTCCTGGGGGCGGGCCACTAAACCACAAATGCCCAAGCGCCAAAAGCTACCCTTCAATTCCTAAGCTCCCCTCCAACTTAACGTCAACACTCGCTCATCCTTCACTGATCCGTCATCAATCACGCATCATCATGGCCTCCTACATCGATACTTCCCTCGCAGAGGCCCAGCCCGCACCCGAACTTCTGGGGGAGGTTAAGAAGCCCAAGAAGAAAAAGGTGCTGCTCATGGGGAAATCTGGCTCCGGAAAGAGTAGTATGAGAAGTATCATCTTTAGCAATTACATTGCACGCGACACACGAAGACTGTAAGCCTTTCTACCCTTCCGCTCCCATATTCTCCGTAACTCGGACTAAAACATGCTGTGTGCAGAGGCGCAACTATCGACATCGATCTCTCCCACGTTAAATTCCTCGGAAACCTAACCCTCAACCTCTGGGATTGCGGTGGCCAAGAGGCCTTTATGGAAAACTACCTCTCCCAGCAGCGCGTCCACGTCTTCTCCAACGTCGGCGTCTTGATCTACGTCTTCGACATTGAGTCCCGCGACGTCGACCGCGACCTGGCAACCTACGTGTCCATCCTGTCCGCGCTGCTGCAGTACTCGCCCGCCGCCAAGATCTATATCCTGATCCACAAGATGGATCTCGTGGTGCCCACCGCCCGCGAATCCGTGTACGACGAGCGCATCCGCGTCGTGAGGCAAAAGACGTTCGAGTATGGAAACTCGGTGGGTATTGCTGCGAGTTCGATCGAGCTCACGCCGTTTGCAACGTCGATTTGGGATCAGAGCTTGTATAAAGCGTGGGCGTCGATCATCCACGATCTGGTACCTAATTTGTCCGTCATCGAACGAAATCTCGCAAACTTGGGTCTCGCCATCGAAGCGGAGGAATTATTGCTATTCGAGCGCACGTCTTTCCTCGCCGTGTCATCGTGGACATCATCCGAAGGCCAGCGCAACCCTACCGAGGATCGGTTGGAGCGCATGTCCAATATTATGAAACACTTCAAGCAGAGCATTTCGCGATTCACGGGAACGCCGCGCAATGCCGAACAATTTATTCGCATGGAGCACAAGGCTGGACCCAGGTTCAGTCTGTTTATTCTCAAGTTCACGACAAACACATATCTCATGGTTGTGCTTCCACCGGGAGAGGCTCGATTTAACGCTGCTATGCTGAATTGTCAGATTGCGATTGAGCATTTCAGGTTTTTGGATGGGCCCGTGATCCAACCTGCCAACGCGACTGCTCCAGCCGCTGCCTAAGCGTGACTATCGCGAATGGTTTGTGATTTGGCGTTAGGTGTTGAGATACCACTTGGAAGTGATGGGCTTAGATACGGATCAATTCATTGCACATACTTATTTTCACTTGCTTGTGGTTCTATTCTTGACCTCTATCAGTCAAAGCTATTTCGGATGGACCAGTCGGTCATCCTCTAAATCACAACCCAAACGCCAATCACCCATGTACCTAAGTCCACTTAACAACAGCGGTGCCTCCCTTCTTGAACTCGGACATCTCCCCTAGGATGAGACTATGATCAGTGTGGTCCTTGTTGGGGAACGTCGTGGAGAGCACCCATGATCTGGATCGCGTCTCTGGTGAAGCTCCCTGAACAAAGCCATAAACATCGCCAACCGTGTGAGTAGTGTTGAATCGAGCAGGTAGGCGTGTGCCGTCGGGCATCTGAATCCGGATCATGACGGTTGGTTGAGAATCGTCAACGGATGGAGCGCTGGAGGACGAAGAAGCCGCGGCCGGGGCAGCGGTAGTAGAGCCAGAGCTCTCTGAAGCACCAGGCACAACAGCTCCAAGGCGCTGACCAGAGCCACCGAAAGGTCTGTACTGCTTAGGCTGAGGCTGGTATGGGGTATCGTGCTGGTGAAGCTTGACATCAATAGGTTGGTCATGCTGTACGTTCATAAGGTGAAGCGGCGCCCGGCCAGATCGGATCAACGCCAGATCGGCCTGGTTGGCGGGGTCGTCGAATCGTCGAAGGTCTCCATCGTCAATGCTGAAACCATCCTGCCAAATGTGAAGAACTCGCTCTTGGGATTCGGCGTTGGAACCGCGGACTGGACCGAGAGGATCAGGGACGCTGCGACTCTCAACACCATCACCACCTAAGGTCTGTCCTGTTCCTCGGAAACGACTGGGTTCGGAGGGGCCAGCTTCGTTTTCGGCCTCGGGGCGAACAGCGTTACTGATCTGTTAGCTTATGTCATCCGCGAAGTCTTTCTCACTTACGCTCGTGCCCTGGCAAGAATGTCGCTAATGATCTTCTTTGGGCCAGCCTCTTGCTGGTGAGGGTCTTGAACAGCCAGTCCAGATTTCTCACCACCCGCAAACAGATTTCCTCGTCCATCATCGTCTTCGGGGTCGGAATCGTCGTCGTCATCGTCTCCGTGGTCATGCTGGTGGGATGAGCTGCCAATAGATCCTAGAGTAGCAATTCCCGTCTTTCTCTGTTGCGATGGGGCGCTCTTGCGAGTCGCTTGGCTGCTGCTACGTGCAGCCTCTGGGGCAGGTCGACCATCGAGGGTTCGAGGGCCGGTATAGTTGTCGGGAACGGGAGCTGGAGCTGTAGATGTGTCGCGGCCATCATCTTCAGCATCGCGGAACCAGGCGTTACTGGCTTCGGCGAGATCCCAGTTGTGAGCCTCAAGATATTGTCTGGCCTGGGAGGAATTAGTTGCGATGATTCGGTATACCCTTTGTTTGAACAAACCTCTTCGGGGCTTGCGCCGCTCAGGCCTGCGAATTCGACGATCTGACCTTCTTGCTCTGCCATGTTGATGTAATAAGGCGGGGTAACTGGATTGAGTAAGTGTAGTTGTTTTGGAGGCGATATAGAGTTGGATATGGCTCGATGGGATTGAAAGAATTGACTGAAAGCTACAATGAAAGTGAATCTCAAAAGGGTTGTTTTTGATGAAAGCAAAAGCAAAAGCAAAGGCAGGCAGGCAGGCAGCTTGCTCGTCACCCAGCTAAACACAAGGCACAAGCTCTGGGTTGGTGGCGGTGGGCTCCAGCACCCCACCTTCCTTACTGTGACACAAGTGATCCACCCACCCACCACCTTCCTCCCCGGTTCTGCGGACTTACGTAAGGATCTGGGGGAAACAGTTCAGGCCGAGATCGTCAACAACCTCTTTCGCAGCTGGATCAAGACGACCACCCCCAAGATCTCAGCATCAATCTACCGCTACTACCCGACCGGATCTCACGTCTCGGATCTACCATGGCCGACGAACACAACCACCTCGCCGAGTCCGGCGTCACAATGCACTCCGATATCGAACTATACTCTGCAGGCGATGATCTATCGTCACCTCCCTCATCAAACTCGCCAGTCATCCTCTACAAGCCTCCTACTGTGTGGTCTTTGATGCGTGGAACTGCCATCAACCTGTTGCTACCGTTCATCAACGGTATGATGCTTGGTTTCGGAGAGCTATTTGCTCATGAGGCAGCCTTCAGGCTAGGTTGGGGCGGCACCAAGGTATGATGCCCAACAGTGCATTTTAAACCTATCACAATACTAACAATCTCAGGTCTTTCCCCTTTCACGAAGAAGAGTACACCCCATCGGACCTGGTATCGAACTTCGAGAAAACTACTGCACTCCTCGCCCTTCGCTGGACGATATTGCAAGCCTGGAGTAAAGAAGTGCTAGGAAAGATTTACATATCTCGAGGAGATCTTGATTACATCTCATGCCCACCATTGAATCATATACGAAACAGCTAGGAAGGATGAATATCATGTTAAATAATTTGAGACTACATCATTAGACAGGAACATGAACTGTGGCGTTTCGCCGCGGAGGTGGTATAAATGCAAATATCACGCAACCAGATGCAGCGACTTCAATTGCGACAATCCTCAAATTTATTCCAGTCAACTCTAATCACTGCTGTCGAGTCGTCACTGGTCGAGTGCCCATGACAAGGTCATCTGGAGTTCATCGGCGGCGGACTATCGCGAACCCGATATTTACCCGCCGGTGCCGGAAACCCTCCAAAAATTTCCCCAGCAGCATCATCGGCCGCAACATATCCATCCGGTCATCGCATTCTCAACACCGTCGCAATGCTTCCTAGCCGAGCAATTGTGCGCTCTTTGCCTTCGGGCACTCTCCAGAGGCCAATCTGTGGTCAATCCGTATGTTGCGCAAATAGCCGCTCATCAATGGCCCAACCACTGACATGTATATTAGACCTCAAGGACCCTAGGCCGAAAACTTGGAGATGCTAGGCAATTCGGTACAGCGTTGAAGAGCGCACGCACACCCCTTACGGCTGGAACAAGAGTCGGAGTCAAGAGTATTGCGGCGCCAATCGTCCTTGGAGGCGTCTCTTCTTCAAGGAATCTTTCCGTCTGGGGGTACAGACTTTGGGGACAGAAGAAGACAGAAGAGCCCGTTGCTGAAGCCGCCACGACAACACCCGAGGCTCCTACTCCTCCTGAGACCATCGATCCTACGCCTGCCGTTAATGATGCCCCCGTTTTCCAGGCTGAGCCTGTCGTCCAGGCTGTTAAGCCCTCATCCATCACACCCACCGAGTTCGACCTCGAATCCATCGCCGACCTTGCCAACCCCGCCATCCTCAACATGGAAGAGAAGATTGGGTTCCTAAAAGAAATTGGACTTGATTACGGCTGGGGTCCTACATCAGTCATGCAGTGGACTCTTGAGCACATTCATGTCTACACTGGTCTTGGCTGGGGCGGTACCATTGTCGCAACAGCTGTCCTGCTGCGTCTTGTCATGTTCTACCCCCAAGTCCGTGCTGTTAAGTTCAGTGCCGCTCTGAACGAGTCAAAGAAGGACCCTCGCTTCCAGGAGGCTATCGACCTTATGAAGAAGGGCTACCAGACCAAGAACAACGAGATGACTCAGAAGGGACAGTTCCTCAACAAGATGGTTCGTGAAACTCACGGCGCATCAATGACAGGCATGTTCTGGCCTTTCCTCCAGATTCCTTTCAGTTTCGGTTTGTTCCGAATCATCAACGGCATGACACACATTCCTGTGCCCGCGTTGGAAAATTCTGGATTTCTCTGGTTCACCGACCTCACTGTCGCTGATCCCTTTTACTGCCTTCCTGCCCTTGGTACCGCTTTCTTGGTCTCTTCCATCGTGGTAAGTTCCGCAGTATCCACTCGTATCCAACCCTTCTCACATATATCTAGATCAACGGCAAGTACCAACCCGCCGCCCAAAGGGCCACTACCAAGAAGCTCATGTGGGTGATGGGTGGTGTCACCTTTGCTTTCACAACCTACCTCGCTGCCGGTGTCAACCTGATGATGACCACCACTGGTGCATCCGCCCTCGTCACCACCACCCTTCTCAACACCCCATCTATCCGTAAAGCACTCGGTCTCCCTGCCCAAAAGGTCGAGGAGCCCGCCTACAAGCCTCCCCGCGCCACCAAGGCCAAGGGCATTGAGGGTCTCCGCGAGCGTCTGTCCGACAACCTCAGCGAGATGCAAAAGGGTGTCTCAGATTCGATAGGAAACATGACGAACCAGTACAGCGGCACAGCAGAGGACCGCGCTGAGCAGGCTCGCAAGAACCAGATCCGCAAGCTTGAGGATATGCGCCGAAAGCTTGAGCGTGAGGAGTTTGAGAAGAAGTACAAGCGATAAAGCAATGATATGTATCAAATAAGTGTAAAATAGGCACACCGTTCCTGTTGGTAAGGATTGTATAATATTAGCATTGGGGTAGCGAATGATATATACCACGAGATACAACAGAGCTCTTGGAGAGCCGACAGCCGCTGGAAAGAAAAAAATGTATCAATCAAAATGTATCTGTCAATGAAACAACACAATCCTGATTGAACGAATATGACAGAAGATGTATGAAGCATTACGCGTCAACGCATTTAACGACTTGTGTCTCAATTATAAACTAGGCAGGTCTGCCAAGGTCCTTTTCCGCCCGCAGCTCTCTTTTGCCTGTGTAATAAAACCCCCCCGCCACAGTTCCTTTGCCTTGACGGCAATCGTCTGGTAATTGATAATGGATAATTTAGAAAAAATACTGATGCCTTCCGAGAGTGAAACTCTGAAGCACATTCATCGCCTTGCCTCCCCTGTCGCGCGCTTCCCTTCTCTATAACCCAGGTGTGCCATTGCGTTCCGTCATATTTATTCAGTAATACATGTTAGAAGGAAAGGCATGTGAAGCCTTAGAATACGGTGCCGTCGCTCTCGATCAGGATCGGGGGCTCCTTGGTGTTGGGTCTGTTGATCTCGGCAATCTCGCGGCCACCCTAGTTCGCGTTAGTGTGATTCTTGGTCTAAGACAAGGAATGACTTACCCTCCAGCTACCAGCCTCCAGCACCTGTGCCAAACTCAATTCGTTTCCACCCAACTCTGGCTTGAGAGTTTTGTTGACCTCTTCGCAGAGCATGTCGAGGAAACCGACTGTGACACCTCTCCACTCGACGATAACATCATCACTGGGCTCGAACATGGGTGCGACCTCGACACCCTTGGCGCCTGTCCGTTGCACCCACTCGTTATAGTTCTGTAGACCTCTCTCTTGATCATCCTTCTTGACGTTCAAGACACCCATATCGACGAATAGGCCACCATTACGGTACTCGGGCAGGCCAGTAAGCAGTTCGGTTCCAGCAAAATGCATCTTGAGGAGCTGCTGCATGGGTTGCATAAGCGAGTAAGTGAGCCACTGTGTGAGCTTGTGGAATGGTAGGATGGACTCCCAGGCAGCGGCGTTGGAGCTGTTGGGGAAAGCGGAGACCTTGGGGGATGCGCCGGGTTGAGGCATCGCCTGGCAAGGCCAAGCGTCGCCGAGCGAAACGCCGTTGATAGCTGTTCGGTTTGCCGGCCAGATAGGGGCCAGTCCGGTCATTAATACGTTCCACAGGACGGGCAGGGGAACAATAAGCATGGATGATGCCTGTGTTGAGGGGTGGCCGAGAAGGTGATCTTTGAAAGATTAGCATAGCAAAAATTGGCAGGCATTTGGCGCAACTTACCGATCAAGCATCCAGGGCGACCTTCGAAACCCCAGAAATCATCCTTGGCGGCCAAAGCTTCACCAAGGCGGATCAGCATGTCAGTGCGACCCTGAATACCGGCCATCTCATTGCCAGGTTTCGATTGAAGGCCAGCAGCAAGCTTCTCCACGGTAAGAGTCTTGAGGCCATCCTTATCGACTTGAAATTTGTTGTTGGGGTTTCCAGAGAACAGACCCTGGCAAATTAGCATCGAAAGAGATGTCGCGAAAAGATTTACTTACACTCTTGAACATCTCCAAGCTGGCAACTGCGATACCCTCTGATCTTCTGTACACGCGACCATTCTCACTGCTCTTGTAGGTCCAGCAAGTTCCAGCGCCAGCGTCTAGAAGTACACTGACGAGGAAAAGATCAATTAGACGTCGGCAGCGCTCTGTGTTGTCAACGTTGCTAGGCCAGGTGGAAAGTAGCTGTGCGATACGATCTCGGCCGCCAACTGCAAAATGCTGGTATCTACCGTGACTAGGAATGCTGAAATAAGGAGCGTCGTAATCTCGCTGCACTTTGTTAACCCGTTGTTGCTTCCATGGCGCTTTAGCGCTTCATTGGATTGAAATCTTACCTTGATAATTCCAGTAACAAAAGTAACCACATCGGGAAACTTGCTCATGTCTACATCAAAATGCTTCAATTCGTTGCGCAGGGCCTTGTCAGTGACAATCTTGCTTCGCTCTCTCACAGCTCCGAGACTTCGCAGATAACCGGCAGGGTCGAGCTGAGGGTCCGGAGGTCGAGGGAGATCGATCTTTGGTAGTTTGACTGGAGACATGGGGCCATTTGTGCTGGTAGCAGAAGTTCGATTCATGGGGTTGCGGTTGGTGCCAGCGGCAGGCGATCTCAAGCTTGACGAGTGTGAGTTCACGCTCACATTGGATTGAGAAGTGTTGATGGCCTGGTCGGCCTTTGGCGTCTTGTCTTTGCGGGAAAACAATCCCATCTTGACGGGTTTTTCGTAGAAAACGATTTATGCGGTTGTTGTACAGATACGAGAAAGGTCAAACGTTTGTTGTAGATTCTGATCTGGGCTGATAGAAAGACCAGATGAGAAAGTATAGGCTTCGGGGAGGTGGGGGCCTCTAAGCACAGGATGGACTGGAGGGGGAGGGTCCGTGGGCGCGCGACCAGACGGAAGAGTGTGATAGAGGGACGAGCGTCGTGCGTCGTGGGTTGGGTGTCGAGGGTCGGAACGAAGCGAGAAATGATTCGATGGCGCAGAATGCGCTGCGCAGGCGTTGACCTCGTGCGTTTGATGCAAGGGAGAACAGTAGCTGAGATGTGACAGGTCTTGTCAATGCCTGTGATATGAGCCTCTGAAGAAGCAAATTAATAAACAACAAAGCAGAAGCAGTAGACGAGAAGGAAGGGGATGGGGGTAGGGAGACGGGGCGCGGCGCTTTTGAGGAACACAAGAGCCAAACTAACAAGCCAACTCGATTGAACTGAACTGACTGATTGACCAGGGAGGCCTAGGCATCTCGGAACAGATGAGCAGACCAGAAGGCAGTGAAGCGTATCCACAACCATACCCAAGACCCTACCCTTACAGGTTGACGAGAGAAGAAAAAAAAAGAGGCGCCAGGGGGTAGACCCTCGACTCCTCTGCGGGGGTTCGGGGCTTGGAGGCTTGGAGCTAGACCCAACAGCGGCTCAGGCAGAGGACAGCCTGTGAGAGTTGGAGGCGCCCGAGCGTCGTTCGGGGCCCCTGAGTCCGTCGGCGATCGCGCCCAGGAAACCAGGGATCCGCAGGGATGGTCAAGCACTGGACTGGGCTGGCAGACTGACTAATTGGGGACGCTTTGGCGGTTTATTTGGCGGCTGCTGGTCGCTCGTTGGATTTGACGGTTGCTGAGCCTGTCTAGCTTGCTCATGAGTCAAAAGGGTTTTTATGGCGTATCTGTGGTTGCTTGGCTTTGGAGCACTTTCTTTGGTCTGATCTCCGAACTTGCAAGCAAGATCGGGATAAACTATGAACAGTTTATTCGTTTCTTAAGTGCGTCACGAATTGTTATTCTTGGTAGGTAGAACAGGGCTCATTTCAGGGTGAGCTTGCGAATATGGGAGTCAAGTCAATAGTAGCATCGATGCTGGCAGCCTTGTTGAATAGCCAAAATCAGCGACGCAGACTATTGGAGCCGGCTCGCAGTGATTGACGGCAAGTGTCGATACGGAAATGAGATGGCTGCAGCGAGTCATGGAAGGTTCATGACAGCCTGCTAGTATAGCTCTTGGTGTACATTGCACGCAACGAGACGGAGATGTTAGTGAGCGACGGACCAGTCAAGTGCTGGCACTAACACGACCGACCTTGCAGCTGGAAACTGCTTTCCTAAAGAGATCAAGCGTGTCGGAAGCACAACAGAAACGAAATATTATTGTTCGAGTCGAATTCCGGTAGGATATTGACCACCGGCGAAGAGAGAGGATCGACAAGAAGCGAGGCAATGAGTTTGTAAGTGCCGATAGCTGTCATCACAGTCGAGACATTCTGGAATGTATGCCCAACAAGGTCGCCGCTCGTAATACCACAAACTCCACAATCAATCAATATCAATCAGCCTTCCCGTCGGGGCAGGCAGACGAGGTGTCAAGGACGGTCTTTTCGAGACTAGGTACCTAAATTAAGATAGAGACGCCAATCAGTCAAGATGTCAAGCGAAAAGAGGAAAGTGGCCTTTCGGTAGAAAAATAAAAGAATGCAAAAAGGTTATCTTGGATACCTAGAACTAAAAGGCTGACCAAACAGAGCAAAGAGTATACGATAGGGGAAAGCCGCCAAGCATAATAGATTCTTGATATCGAACGTTGGAGGAGAGAAAAAGTATCGACAATTGGTGGGTGAAGTTGTAAGTGTCATCACGGTTGGAAGTATTGGTGTTGAGGAAGCAGCCACACAACAACCCTCTTGCCATCCATCATCTTCTGTCCACCGCACCTGCCTTTCTATTGAAAACAACACAATGAGACACGCAAGCAAACAGATCAATGTTTGCACCTTGAGGCCTTTCATGTCACAACATGATCAATCAATCAATCAATCCAGCAACCAACAAGCAATCATACATACTCCGTACAATTTGCTTCTTCCCTCACTCGCCTACTCCAATCTCCACTCGTACTGACACGGGAACGGAAGGAACAGCACGTGGCAATCAAAGACACACGGCCCGTGAAGCTACTGTACAGAAACTTGAATAAATGAGACATGAAAATATGCATGTATTTATGGCGTTTTATATCTCTTGCTATGTGAACAAAGTTCGGCTTGTACGTTGCACAACAATAGACAGCCATCTCGATCAGATTGCAGTACAATTGCTTGCGGTAAGAGCTTCAGGTCAGACGGGCAATGACTCGTGTCACGGATGTACTGATATTCTAACAGCCACAATCCTATCAGCATACTTCCATTATCTCAACGGCATACATGCTATTAATGTTATGTCCAGATTTCCGAGTCAGCCTCATGCCACCCACACAGTCTTTGTTGTCGCTTTTTAGGCTATCAAGCCCTGCAATGCCATGCAGGTCGATGGGGTACAATGATACCTCACTGTCACATTGAACCCTGGTGTTTTATTATGGTGGCCCGGCCGCCCGGGGTCACATCCTTGCCTCGAGGGAATATTCAGGAACGAGATTTGTGCATGTTCACTCTTTACTCGTCCTGTGTATTTCTTCGAGCTCTCGAGAAATCCCTGTGAGAGCGAGATCGAGAGGAAAACAGCACTGACTCGAGCGTCATCTGGACAGCCTTCTGGATGGCCCACTGCAGTAGCTCTTGTCGATCCCGTTGTTGCATTCTCCAGGGATCTTTGTGCAGATTCCGGTTGGTGATCTGCCAAGCATGGGCCATGTGAGTGACAACCGAAGGTCATTATTCGCTCTGTCTAACTAACACAAATAGCTTACGGTCGGCCTGCCTCTTTCGCCCTATCATGGATTGTCCCAAAGGAACACCGGAGCGAGCTAGCTAACCCGAGCAGGGACATAATTTACTTGGTAAATCACCGGGGGCTAACCACCAAGTCAGGGGTAAAGCTAAGGTTCGTCTGCCCACTTCCTCCGGATGCTGGTAACGGCTTCTCTTCCATCAAGCTTCTGCTGGCTCCCATGGAGAGCCTAGCAGACATTGGCTGTCTAACTACGGATAGTATGTACATAATACATACGATAGCGCTTCTATTAAGCGTCTGTGCGAGTGACTTCTAATGTTGTGCATCGTCAGGTCACGCCTCACCCGCACGCACGAACATGGCCCAATGACGTTACAAGCTTCCTACGGTAATAACAATTTCATCCGCCTTGTACCATTACACGACATTATACTCCGTATTACCACCAAGGAGCCAATCTTCCTACATAGTACGAGCTTGGGCTAAAGCTCATCATCACCGATCTCATCGTCGCCCACTTACGAGTCCATATCCCTACTCAAAGCGAAGCAAAAGAACCTTTAGTTACTGGTGTCAACGGAACAATACTGTAGACGCTCGGTACCAAAAACGGCTCCAACCCTTGATTTCATCGGCCCGGATCGTCTTCCCCCGGCGGAACCAAGCCGTTTTGGGGCTTCACCGGGTCTCAATCACAGCCTTTCCAACTGCCTGATCCTTGTCTGTGTTCCTGGCTAAGCGGAACCTACATGAGGAGACTGTAGGCGATTGGTACCGACAACAAGATTAGGGGATGTACTGCAACATGGAAGCCCGGGAGAAGGTTGGGTGTGGTGACAAGCTGAATGCCGTCTTCTCATTCCGCACCGATAACCATTTTGGACGATCCAAGCTACTCGACGTTGAAAAAGGGTAATTCGTCAATTGTTTTTTGAGTTCTTCTAGGCCGTGCAAGAGGGTCTGGACGGTCTTGGTGCTGCACTCAATCTTGCATATCCATTCCGCGCCATTGTGATCATCTTTACTAGACTAGCTCGGACCGGCGGCTTGAACTTGGCCGAAATCCCCAAACTCCAAGATTATCAATGTCGCATGTAGTACTCTGTACCGTATTTGCGTTGTTTTTATCCTCTGACAGTTCATTTACCAGTTTTCCCGGATCCCATATTCCCCAATAAAAGGCCCCTGTCGGCGGCTTGCTTCCCCGGCCATGCACTCATTCGTTCAATTCGTTCTTTTTAACATTACGTTCTCACTAGATACGTACAAGCACTTTGATCCCACATGGCAACCTTGGCCTACTAACCGTAGGAACGGATACCCTTTGCAAAACTCTCGTTCACCAGCCTGCCATGTTATTCAGTACCCATTTGTGGCGTCGGGCTTTCTCCATTAGGTTCAACTAGGCTTGACCTAGATACAAATTCGATCTCGCGCCGTGCCTCAGACTATGGTAATTTTGCGTAGCATGACTCTTGCGCCTTTGGTCGCTAGTTGCAATATGTTACGAGTCTGCGTCTGCTTTGTCTCGCTTGAATCTAACACGGGCTGTTGAGGGTGTCACGGTTGAATCAGACATTCAAGACAAAAGACATGACTGCAACAAGCTGACGCGCAATATCACTTTCTCGGTTCATCAAGTAGCTATTTCAGTCCCCTGTCCAATCCCACGTTTTCCACACCTTGGGGACCTCGGTGCCGCAGCAGTGCATGCCCTTGTTGTCTAACTGGACACACCCTTGTCGTTGTGATCCATTCCACATGCCTCATGTAAAATTTCGTCCGAAATGATGATGCCATGTCTGTAATTCACGCCGTACTTGCTCCGTGGGTTTCGACGATTTCCGCAAATGCGTATGTACATACAGGGCAAAGGCAAAGCATGGGTTTGTTTGTTCCTCGGGACGTTTCAGCCATGACCAGAAACAGGCCTTCCCTCCGATGATCCATCGCTGCGTTACATTGTGACCAGAGAGCCGGTAACCTAAGCTGTTCTGGTCTGATCAATTAAACTTTTCGCTTGGGTTTCACAATACGAATTGTCAACACTTTGCTCACTGTTCCTAACTACTAACCTACAGAGGGTGCTAATGTTTTTCTAGAAAAAAGGCTGAGACAGGAGAATTACGGTGGCTTGAGTCGTTGGTTCCTGAAGATTATATCTCCTGATTATTTGCATTTGATCTAGAGTGCCTATTCATGCACTGGCCCGTTTCTGGGGCTGAAACAGACGTTTCTTGTGGCTACGATGGTTGCGATAACGTTTAGCTTGGACGAAAAGATGAGGCAATATCTTTCCGTTGGACCTATCCGGAGCACGCAAACTCATATAAGCCCCATTGTTTGTCAAGACGGTTCGAGGCTCTTGATGTTAGAGTTGGTATCGGATATTTGAGTTCAAAGGTGAAACGGGACACACATGAGGAGTGTTTAAGGGACAGTGAGGCTGACAAATGAAGCTGTTGGCTGTAGGCATGATAGGCCTAAAACTGAAAGTGTGTCTGATAAGTGACGTGTCTTAGTTTCTGCCATGTGATCATGATAACTGGTGTAGGTAGTTCGTTCTCATACGGTAAGTAGAGTCTTGAGACATGTATCTTGTCTTGTGTTACATCAAATCACATATCATAAATGGCAGTGTGGCATGCCTCTCATCGTGATATTCATGCCATCATGGACATCTTTTGTGAAATGAGCAGAGATAACAATATCTGAGTTATTATTACTGTGGAATACAGGATTTGGTTCATATCGACGTAGTCTCGGGTAGGTTCTGGGAATAACTTCATAAATTGAACTACCATCATCACCTCATGGATTCTTATCACACTTAGGTCTAAATCACAATTTCTTCCAATTAAACTACTTCGTGTATACACTTTACTATTTTCATGCACAGTTGATACAACCATATCGTCTTTTGCGTCCTTCTTTGTGGATGTCAATATTCATTATTAATGAATTTTGGAATTTTGCCAGCAAAGAGAAGCCATATAGAATATGAGATGCTACTAGGCAGTCTTCTCGACTTCTTTTCCATTGTATGCACCTCATGATTGGAGAAGACCTACCGGCGAGGCGTTCTCAGCACAGCCTGGTAAGGCTCTCAGCATGCCCAACCCCGCGCAGCTTGACTTTCCCCTTCCTACAACTTTTGATCATTTGAATGATTTCCATCATTGTTAGCAAGACCGAAAACATCCTCGAAATGTCGGGCTTGGAGATTTTAGGAGCTGTGGCAAGCTCCATTGCTCTAGTGCAAGCAGTGAAAGGAACGCTCAAAGCTGTCGACTTCTTGCGCCAGAACTCTGCGGTGAAAAAGGAGTGCAACAACCTAAGGAGAGAGGCAGGCCTTCCTCAATTTTCGAACAGTTCATGGCTAACTTGAAGTCAGATTCTCATGATCGAATGCTTTATCATGCAGGCGCAACAACAAACAGACCCAGGGATGCTAGCGCAACGGCTTCTTGGATCAGCAGAACATCCCTTAGTCTCTTTAGCGGTTGAAGAGCTCGAGGATATACTGAATGAACTCAATCAGATCGTGGAAAAGTACTCGAACTATCGGAATGCGAATGATCCCAAGCGCTACATCGATAAAATGAAGTGGTTCTCCGAAGCCACCAAGATCGATGAACTTCGCGAGAGATCCCAGACGATAAAGTCAAATCTGCATATGGCCATCACGTTTCGAGTCTCTTCCATGGTAGATCATGGCAATATACGCCAAGAAGTGTAAGTTGCTGTGATAATATTGTGCGGATTCACTAACAGCGGCAGTCTCTTCCATCGTGTTACGCAACAGTTAACATATTACACAAATCAATCCCAGCATACCAACCAGACACTACCCGGCCTGCCTGAAACATTTGAATCAACGTCTTTGAGCTCTGTGGTAGCTCGACAGCCTTGCGATCGGGAGGCAGAAGACAGTGGTGTAATCCGTTCACCGAGCCTATCCAAAACAGAGACCGACGGCCAGAGCATGCCTCTTACTACAGTTACCAGGAAAGAGGAGAGCTTCGTGAATGTAACAACGATCCAGTCTCGAAGTACTCGAATGTGCAGCTTTAGCTGTCAATGCCACTGTCACCGCAATAGACGAGAGTACAGCGGTGGCGCATGGGCGAAATCTCTGCTGGGGTCGTGGCTCGTTAGATATGAATCCTTAGGCAATACCTGCCGAGGTAGATGCACGCCAAATTCTGGCGTCAAGCTTGAGTATCAGCTTCCAAAGTGGCTCTGGGCTGGAGTTGTCTCAGTCGAAGTGTGCCAGGATCCAAGGTTGAGTTTGTCGTTACGTCCCTGTAGGGTGCTCCCGATGAGCCACGATGTTTTTTTTATGATAATGCATCCTTCTGTACTACAAGAGCATATCCGCGAGGGTTACAGATACTTTCCTGACGATACTGATAAGGATGGTGACACTTTATTGGAGGTATGCACACTTCACATTGCTATGCCGGCACGTAAAGCTAAACAGACAAAACTGCAGTGCGCGATACATAGTCGCAGTTGGGAGGCCGTTAGAATCCTGTTGGGATTGTGGGAAAGCTTATTAAGTCAACAAGGATTACCGAGGTTTGTATTGCTGACGATAAACTCGAAGAGTGATACTAACCATCAATAGAACTGTCGGCTACCACCTTATGAATAGCTATGATAACTCAGAAACACAACCTGACTCGTTAGGGGTTGTTCTAGAAAAACTACCACCCTACATTCCTGATTGGGATCAGATTCACAAAAGTGATATCCATCTGGCAGTCATGGACCCGGAAGGAACACAAGCGGGATTATTGAAGGCGTTACGAGAGCAACCATGGGCCATCGATGAGTGGGACGATACTGGTTACTCTCCAATCCACTATGCAGTGAATGATGGAAACTTGGAGGCTCTTGATCTCTTGATTATGTCCAAAGCCAATATCAACCAGCGCTGCTACAACGGATACACTCCTCTTATGCATTCTGCACGTTTCTGTCATGAGCGAGTGACAGCAAGACTATTGGAGTCTGCAGATTGCCGGATGAACGTGAATTACACGAATCCTGGCGGATTAAGTGCACTGCATTTTGCCGTGATGAAAAGTTCACTGGCAATTGTCCGCATGTTACTTGCGGCTGGAGCGACGATTGAACTCTATAACAATCGTCCCATTCTACATATTTTCTCCCGTCACGCCGGAGGGAGCCGAGAAACTATTGATGAGATGCTTCATGCTTTGCTGATACATGGGGCAGATCTCGAAGAAAAAAATAATGACGGATACACACCCGTCATGATAGCCGTACTAAACAAGAATATACTGGCACTACGTAGCCTAGTTAGTGCAGGTGCATCGCTGACGGCCACAAGCTCAACAAATCACAACATCCTCCACTTTGCGGCTTTCAACACCAATATGGAGATAATCGACTATGTTCGGAAGAAGAATCTTGCCGGAGTCGAGCTGGAACTACGAAGAACTGGTCGCGGTACCCTGTTGCACGATTTACACATTAATTGGAATCGCCCTAGCTGGCAAATGGGCGAGTTTTTTCCGCAACTGACCTACGAAGATATGGAGGCTTTCATCACGTTCTATTTTGATTTGCTGATCCCTGATTTGAGACGTCACATGTTGACTATCGACAACCTTCTTCGAGCTGTCAAAGATAGAGACGTAAATACAGCGATCGAAATACTGAATCAACTCATCGAGAGGAAAGCCAGATGCAACCAGACAGACCTTGTGGGTTGGTACAGAGGGCTTAAGGGATATGTTGTCGATGGTGGTTGGGACTATCTGGAAGATGTCTTGAAGGATGAACATGAAGAAACAAATGAGAAGATTGGACGAGCGGCTGTGGCTAGAGGCAAAATGATCAATGATCCAGAAATGGAGGAGTTCTTATAGAAACAGCAAGGATACGAAAGGGACAATAGACTATGGGGTGGGCACAGCTCAGCGACTCGATAGATCAATGATTTCTTTTCATATATAGCTATATGCACTCATTGCTTCTCTGGTACATCAATCGCTCTTGGTGGTTCGTCATCCCCTTGACCATAGAGAATATCATCAGAGACATCTTCGATCCTCAAGAATGACTTGCTGCCCTTGACAAACCAGAAACCCAATGAAATAATGAGCAAGATCCCAAACACGGCAATAGCGAAGTTCATATCCGCAATAGCTGGATTTGGTGAACCAGGAAAGAAAAAGAAGACAGTCGTGATGACAGTGTAAATGATGGAAATCGTGTTGAGCGCTGGCCCAAATCTGCCCAATCCAAACTCTCCCCCTGAAGGCAGCTTGTCTCGGCCGACGATCATCAAGACAGCAATAGGAATGGCGTAGGATATTGTGAGGGCGATAGTGCTAACGCTCAGGATAGCATCGAGTGTGGTGCTAGAGAAGAGGTACAAGAGTCCAACAAGGTTGATGACGACTCCTTGAAGGATTAACGAACGAGCAGGGACTTCCCAGTAAGGATCAACGTAGGAGAAATAATCTCCAAATGGAAGACCTCCATCACGGGCAAAACTCCAGGTAAGTCTCGAAGATGATGTCACGATCGAGATACCCTGACCAAAGCCGTTGAAGATGAACAAAGCAATCAAGGCAGCTGCTCCTTTGAGTCCCACGATGTTCTGCACCACTTCGATAAAGGGGAAGCCAGAGGGAGGGTCCAAAGTGGTGTCGAGATTCTGGATGCAGAACAAAACAGCAACCAGGAAAATGAAGCCCGAGATAGCACCCATGACAATAGCCATCACCATTGTTCTGGGTCCATTTCGTCGAGGGGCTGGGATCTCCTCCACCATGTGTATAACAGAGTCATAGGCTGTCAAGCCATACGCAGCCTGTACAAGCCCAAGAAACCAAACAACACCATCTGACCAGCCTGTCTGGTTAATCCACGATCCAAAAACGAATTTAGCCGGCTGATAATGGAGGTCTGATTTCGTTCCAACGAGGATAGGGAGGAGGAGACAGAAAGTGGCGAAGAGGCCGACGAAGCCAACAGCGACGAAGTTGTTGAAGTACGGGAGGAATTTCTCGGAGCGGCAGCCGACGTAGTTGACGAAAGTAAACAGGATATTGATTCCAGTATACACGAGGAATAATACCCAGCCTTTGTTGAGTCCTGTCCATTCGGGGTCAAACATGAGTTTCATCGACAAAACAAACTCCGCCATGAACGCAATCTGCGAGGCAGACAAACACCACCATCCGAAAGTGCTGATGAAAGCTGTCATATAACTCATAAACCTCCCTGTCGCACTCCTCCACAGTTTCGCAGTCCAGTACGCCTGTCCCAGCGCCGTCGGCATGGCAGAGCACATCTCACCAAGCGACATGGCGATGGCGAGGTTGCAGAGACAAACCAAAACGAGACCCCATAGACAAGTCACGGGTCCGCCATTCTGGATACCTGTTGCAAGACTCTGTGCGCATACGGCCCATGTACCTAGGATACAGAAGGCCAGGGACAGCATGCTCAGCATGCTGAACTTGCGGGAGAGGACTTGTTCATGGCCGAGGGCGGCGAGGTCGAGAGCGTCGCGCTCGGCTTGATTCATTGGTGTTGCTTTCTCCATGGTACGCCAGAGCTAGAGTCGATGGTCGGATGGGTGTAAGGGGAGGAGGTCGTGGGCATTCTCTGGCAGTCAATCAAGATAGAATAGAATGTGTCGTATATCAAGGTGATATCATTCGATTTGGGTATGATTATATGCGCCTGTTGAGTAGGGATGTCGGGCGCTTTATATCCCTGAGTGCCATCACTTGATACGTACTCATACTTATCTTTTACCCCAGATATTCGCCGTTACATGGGGTCGATTTACATTGAGCATCTCGGTGCACTAGTTGGCCGGAAAGCTTAAGTCTGCAAAGTATTTGCCGCATTCAGTATAGTGTGCCGGTTGGAGATTTCCGTGTATAGCAAAGGACAGGCATACTTGGGGTAGAAGGTATGAGCTAGTGGAGAGAGTTTGTTATCAGTCCCAGGTTCTGGCTATGCAGAATTATGGATGTCTGATAAGGATGGTGGATGGTGGATGGAATATGGCATATCTCACATGCGTGAGTCCACATCTTTACGTATACGAGCCGGGGATGGCTCATATGACCAGGCTTAGGTAAAACCTTGAGTAAAGGATGTGATGTATCGGAGAAAAGATATAGATGCATAGGAACTTATCACTAACTTATCGTGCACTGTAGACTAACCCATGGTGAAATGACAGGGTCTAGACTAATAGCGGGCTATAGCTAAGACCAATCACGACTCTGCCTGGCCGCAGAGAACATCAATTGAGGCTCTGGCACAAAGTACTATGTAGATGCCATACTTGCTACCATAGTACGCGACAGAAGGACGCTGATAAACAGTCAAGAAGCATCGCGATCAAGTTGCAATTTGCGTACCCCATGGGGAAGATCTCACGTAGATCAAAAGAAAGCAATTCATCACGTAACAAATTCTTGGTTCCTCATCGCAATGACACTCGCGGGTCGTTAAAATTGGGCCTGAATGGTTGATCTGAGTTGCAGGGGTGCGTGTGTCGCATCCACATACCCATAAACTTCGAGATGGTGCTTGGACGAATTGGGAAAGTTGGGGCGACAGTAGATAAGAAGACCGGGTTGCTCGTACTCCGTACATTTGCTGTGAGTTCTTCGGAATAGGTAGGCAAAGACTTGACTATTGACGCTTAAGAGGCGAAATGACTGCCGACGTGACGAATGACATTGTTAATCCATTGAACCTCGAGCTGAATATGCTTTTTGCATCAGAAATTCTCAAACTATCTGCTGACCCCAAGAAGCCCTTTATTCAGGGTCAAAGTGATCCCCCTTCTGTTTTCTTTTGGCAATCTTTTCCTCGTGCAGTCTGTATTTGAGTTAGCCGGTTACGATAAAAGATGAGCAAGACAAGAGCTCACTGAATTCAGTACACGGCCCCCTTCCTCCACTTCCACCACGTCCTCTCGACGCAGCGTTGCTCTTTCATAGCGATGATATTACAATTTCTCAACCCCTTTAGTTTAAGCCCCTTAGCTTAAGCAATGAGATCGGCAACGTTCATGGGCATCTCGTCGATCTGGGTGGAATAGTACACTAAAGAGGTCAGTATTGGTTCCAGCAGACTCAAATCAAGGGCACTCACATTCAATGTCTCTCAAGATGCGCACGTCTTCGGTAGTAACGAAGTTGATAGCAACGCCCTTGCGACCGAATCGCCCGCTGCGACCAATACGGTGGATGTAGTTCTCACGGTTACTGGGCAGGTCGTAGTTGATAACCAGACTGACCTGCTGGACGTCGATACCACGGGCCCACACATCGGTCGAGATGAGCACTCGGCTGTTACCCTGACGGAAGTCCTGCATAATGCTGTCTCGCTCCTTCTGGGGCATGTCGCCGTGCATGCTGCTGACGGTAAAGTTGGCCTCGCGCATCTTATCGGTGAGCCAGTCAACCTTGCGGCGCGTGTTACAGAAAATGACAGCTTGTGTGATAGTGAGGGTATCGTAGAGATCGCATAGAGTATCAAACTTCCAGTCCTCCTTCTCGACGGCGATGAAGTACTGCTTGAGACCTTCGAGGGTCAATTCGTCACGCTTGACGAGAATACGAACGGGATCAGTCATAAACTTAGTAGTCATGTCGAGAACGTCGTAAGGCAGGGTGGCACTGACGACCACGACTTGGGTGGCAGGGGGGAGGTATCGGTAAACATCGTAGATCTGCTCTCGGAATCCCTTATTGAGTAGCTCGTCAGCTTCATCAAGGACCAGCATCTTTATATGTCTAGTGCGCAAGTGTCGTCGTCGAATCATGTCTGCCACACGGCCTGGGGTACCGGAGACAATGTGTTGGCCGTAATCGAGCTTGCGGATATCTTCACCAACGTTTGTTCCTCCAATACAAGCGTGGCATTGGACGTTCATGTAGTCACCCAGCGCCATGACGACAGACTGGATCTGAGTTGCCAGTTCTCGTGTCGGTGACAGAACAAGGGCCTGTGTCTCGCGAAC
This sequence comes from Fusarium praegraminearum, assembly GCA_002093855.1. Classification (NCBI taxonomy): domain Eukaryota; kingdom Fungi; phylum Ascomycota; class Sordariomycetes; order Hypocreales; family Nectriaceae; genus Fusarium; species Fusarium praegraminearum. Next base: position 91,182 of record LXHY01000086.1, read on the forward strand.
CGCGGTGTCGATGACTTGCAGCATGCTGATGGAAAAGGTAGCAGTCTTTCCAGTACCGGACTGAGCCTGGGCGATGGTGTCACGACCCTTGCAGACCTGAACGATGGCACGAGATTGAACGGCGGAAGGAGACTCGTATCCGTAAGCGTAGATACCGCGAAGGAGGTTCTCTAGATATTGTTAGCTCGATCATCATCAATCACAAGCTTGCGACGGACCCTTCAGTGACATAGACTCGAAAGTAGGATGGACTGTGACCTCCTTAGAGGTGGAAAACTCCATCCTCTCATCGGCCTTGCGATCAATTCCTGAGCCTTCAGCCATGGTTTCGTTTTTGTTTGTGATTATTAGTAAAAATGAAGAATAGCACTTCACGACAAAGTAGAGTCAAAGTTTTGGGGTGTAACTTTTAGTTGGAGCAAAGACGTAACGCGCAGCGCCGGGTATTCCTCGGAGTGATCGATCTGGGGTTGCCAGAAAGAAAAAGTAGAGCACCATTTTAGAGGCGAATCAAGCTGACTAACTTATTTCGTCTCTCGTTCTACTACAGTAAACTTTTCTACACTGAAGCGCGCCTGAACGCCACTGAACTCGCGACGAAGCTCCGCAATTTTTAAAGCATCAAGCTCATCTTGACATTCACTCATTCATCGATTGAGGACTGTCATAGCATTTTTGTTGACATTTAGAGAGTTTTCATACTAAAAGATCCGCCGAAATGCTCGTCCTCGAAGAGCAGCGCTACATCCATGAGGATCTAGAGCGTCTGGAGCAAGGCATCGCTGATCGCATTCGCGATGAACCCAGACATGTGAGCAGCTTCAATTTCCTGACAAATTCGTCTGCTAACCTTTCAGATCCGTGATCGCCTCAACAGAGACCATGAGATTTCTCAATTACTGGACCAGATTCAAGTCCAGTCAAGCAACCTCGTTGGCATCTACAAGGACGAGAACGGAGTTCGGGCACAAGAGATTCAACAGATCGGTACAGGCGACCCATTCGCAGAGTTCTACAAGCAGCTCAAAGACGTTCGCGACCACCACGAGAGATATCCCCATGAGCAAGCAGAAAACTCGGAGCAACGATACAAGGTCAAGAGATCTGATGGAGAGCCGATGCCTTCAATCGTGGACTCTCTATTCTCTGGAGAGGAAGCTTACGGACGATTCTTCGACTTGACAACCTCTCACGAAGCCTACCTCAATCTTCCCAACGTCAGACGACTCACATATCTGCAATATCTCGAGACTTTCGACAACTTTTCTCCAGCACATGGCGGTGTCACACGACCAGGCAAGCTGACGAATCAATATTTCAAGTATGTCGGTCAACTAGCAGATTATCTCGAGAGCTTTATGCGACGAACACGACCTCTGGAAAACGTAGACAAGGTTCTCACTTCTTTTGACGAAGAGTTTGAGACAGCGTGGGAGAAGGAAGAGATTCAGGGTTGGGAGAAGGATGCATCTTCAACAAACGGTACCGCCAAAGAGACCAGCACAGCGGATGCCGTATGGTGCGATGACTGCCAGAAGGAATTTAAGAACGAGAATGTCTACAAGAACCATCTCACGGGACGAAAACACATCAAGGCGGCAGAGCAGAGGAAACAGCGTCAAGAGCAAGAGTCAGCCCCCGTCGATGACACTGTGAATGGAACCTCAGCAACGCGACTAAAGGAGCGTGCAGTGGCAGAGCGAGAGCACAGAGTGAAGCGACTTGCCAGCGCAATGAGCACCGAGCGAAGCGATACCAGGGTCAACGTGGAGCGTAAGCAAGGTATGACAGAGCGAGAGCGCGCGCAGGAGCTGGAGAACTATTTCAACTCCGAAGATGCACCTCAGGAGCCACAAGAAGAAGGCGAAGGCGAAGATGAGGATGGCGAGGAGCGCATTTACAACCCCCTCAAGCTCCCTCTTGCGTGGGACGGCAAGCCCATTCCCTTCTGGCTGTACCGCCTCCACGGTCTGGGTGTCGAGTTTCCCTGCGAGATTTGCGGAAACTTTGTATATATGGGCCGACGTGCGTTTGACAAGCACTTTAACGAAGCGCGACACATTTACGGCCTCAAGTGTCTTGGCATCACCAACACAACGCTATTCAGGGATATCACTGGTATTGCTGAGGCGCTGCAACTTTGGGAAAAGATTCAGAAGGAGAAGAAAAGAACTACAGTCGACGAGGGAAGTGTGGTGCAGATGGAGGATGGAGAGGGCAATGTCATGCCTGAGAAGGTCTACTACGATCTTCAGAAGCAAGGCTTGTTGTAGATGGATATGTACTATACGGCGCAGGGAATGTTGTTGGGGATATTGATGTCTCAAAAGGATATACAAACATAATACTACATGATACAGTCGGATTATCGAATGGGATGGCTCATACGTAGTGCGACTACCAACTCTCGTCAAGGGGTACTAGGGATAAATTGATTAGTCATGACATCACATCGCCCCTCCAACTCACGCTCACACCAAGTAAACATCGTCAAAGAATTTTATCATTCATCGCCGCCATGTCACAACTTCAAAGACCTATTCCAGCCTTGTACACGGTTTACGTCCTCCGCTCTTCGGTTCGTCATGCCTCTTTTTATGTAGGTTCTACGCCTCTACCGCCTAAACGCTTAAACCAGCACAATGGTGTCGTTAAAGGAGGTGCTGTGAGAACGGCAAAAGACAAGTTACGTCCATGGGAAGTAATAATTATAGTATCGGGGTTTCCAAGCTCAATAGCAGCTCTCAAGTTTGAGTGGGTTTGAATTTGTCTTTCTGTGAAATTTGGACATTGACCGGGGTACAGATGGGCTTTGACGAACCCTCATTTAACGTTGAGTATTCCTTCCGATGAACGAATCTCAAAACGGGCACCTAGAAAAAGGGGACAGAGAAAACCAAGGAAGCCCATTCATAGTCTGGTATCCATTGTGTCCAACCTCCATTTACTCACCGGAGTGCCGAGTTTTGCACGATGGCCACTTACCCTGCACTTCTTTGCAGAAGAGGCTAAGAAGAAGTGGGATTCCTGGCTCGTATCTAAAGACGCAAGACCCCGGGAAGGTCTCAAGGTCATGACGGATTACAAACCAGAAGGAGACTCTGAAGAACCATGGGGTATACATGCGCTGCCTCTCGACTACGCACCTCTAAAACCTTATGTCGAGAAGGCGCACAACGTCGTTGCATTTGAACGCCAAGGAGACTGTGTGCATTGCCACGAGCCGCTGCAGTCAGGAAATGGCCTTCATCCAATATGTCCTCACCAAGGATGCGAAGCCATGGGCCATCTGGAATGCTGGGGGAAATATGCCCTGCAAGGCGAAGGCAAGGGTGTTATGGTGCCGCTATCCTGCAGTTGCCCGAGCTGCAATGGGAATATTAATTGGATTGATATGATGAAGGAGTTGACACTTCGTGTACGAGGGCCGAAAGAGGTAACGAAACTGCTCAAGAAGCCACGACGAACAAAGAAGGCTATAGCGGCTGAAGCTGAGGCTGAGGAGGACATTTGAGTATTGGCAGGAGACTGGGATTGCTTTGGCGTTGGTAGATACCCGCTCTCGTTTTAGGTGACATGAATGATGCTGTTAGGCTTGTAACCTGGTTCGGTATTTTCATTGTTACTGTGCAGCAAGCCTTCCAGTCACTCATGTTGTCTCTGTCTCAACCAGAACTTGTCTCTGTACCAGATAAAGTTTGATACAATAAATGATACACGTCGAAATCACAGTGCCATGCATTTTGATCGTAACCCAAAATTAAGCCGTCAAATTTGACTCGTGTAATTGAAGCCAAAACCAACCTCATCGTAGCGCATCCCAGCTTGTTATTTACTTGCGTTATCCCCCGGTTCCCCACGCGAGTTGACCAGGAGGACCCCAGCGTCTGCGCTGAACGTCATTCCACCATGATTGGCTCGTTAGCGGGCGATTATGAAGTACCCCCTGTTCACGGAGAGTTGGATATCAGATTGGATTTGTTTTTTTCGCTGGGCCCGCCTTTTCCCTTTCTTTTGGAGCCCAGCTGTGGTCCGTCAGACTTTTAGGGGCCATGCCATTGAGCAGCCACACGGTGAACAAGGAATATGATGATGCCAGTCAGCGCGTGACTGTTCTCCAATGTCACCATCATCTGCCGCATTCGGATACCTTATCCTATTCTTCTCCATGACGACGTGGCCTAAGATAATCGACAATCAATTGGTGTTTTCGTTGCAAGCCTGCGATGCTCAATTTTATATGAGTGTTTATTGTTGAACTTGCGATGTTGCTACAATAATTGATCCAGCTATCGTGGTAGCAACGCGCCTCACAAGGCTGTAGGCATCCTCCCTGATGGTTCGCTTCAATCATCGTCGCAAAGCTTATGTGGGGACACGAACGAGGTTCTGAACTGTAATATTGTCGCAATAATAGTCGCTTCCCAAAACTGTCCAAATAGAACACCATATTCCAGGGATAGAGCTCATATTCTCATCTTTTGTGTCCAACATGTCGCTTTTGTGGACGTTGACGATGTGGTTCTCGGTAGAGGGGGCACCGGCCGGATGTCGTCTGTAGTGGGTCCGCCACATGAGTTTTCGGGTCCCTGTATCAAGACGGCGTTTCTCAGCGCTGTAACAACTTCCTAGCAATGGTTAAGCCGCCGTTAAAAGAGTGTTATGAATTGACGAAATTGACAAAGAAAAACAAAATTGATAAAGAAATAAAAATCTATTGCTGCTGCCATTAATGCTCCTGAAGTTTGTATTTGTTGGCCCGAACCCACCGGTCCTTCCTCCGTACTGTATGTAAATGATTGCGAGGGCGGCGGATACTTTGTACCTGGCGCCATGCGAGTGCTAAATGGAAGTACCCCCCGTGCGCACTTACTCTAACTCCTGCCGCACCCTTCCCTTCCCTTTCCTCTCACACCCCCGTCTTTGTTCCTTCTCTTTCCTTTTGTGTGCAAAGGTACCTGCCGAAGCTAAGCTGGACGCTGAACTGGACGCTCGCTCGCGCCTCCAAGATCTAAAGTTACCTCCATTTAGGATTCCCTCGACCCATTCCCACCTTCCCATCTTTGTTCCCACTCACACCCACTCTTCACCCTCCGCTCCTTCCTCACTTTTGGCTCTTTCATACAACATCTACAATCACGCTTGGAGCTAGGTTGCTCGCTCTTTTAATCATTACAACAAGCGAAACAAAGCGTGATCACTTTAGGCTTGACACGCACAATATCGACCGTGTCATTTGCACCTTTGGTGTTTTTATATTGGCTTTGCCGTCCTGAGTATGTATTTTGTTCTTTATGTTAGTTGGGCATGGTTTCTCGTGCTCCCTTGTAACATGATAACCATACATAAATTAGACATTAACCTTCCACTGCAGGCTCGAAACACGGCTCCTCTATCTTACCACGCCTTTCAGCTTCTTCACCAATACCTTCAAGCTGCTTCTCGTCGCGATTGGAACTTCTAGCCTGCGATGCTGATATTCCATTGACGATACGGACTGCCCGAGTATGAAGTCGATGCACGCCGCGTAACCGTAACGCTCGATCGATACCCCAATACGTTTCCCTGTTAGTCGTCTATTAGTCGTCTATTTCCATCCATCATCATCCGCGTTCGCCATGGTTTCAGTACCAACTGTCGGTGCCGTCGCCCCCTCGGGCACTCATAGCACAAATGGAAGTTCGCGAAGCTCACCCAGTGCCGCTACCGCTGGTCTCTCGTCGAAAACAAAGCCGAAAGTCAACTCCAACGGATACCACCCGAACAATCCACAGACTCCTCTAAGTTCGCTTTCAAGTACTGCCTTGGACCTGACTTCCGTTGAACGCCGTGGGCAGCCCACCGCAGTCAGAGAAAAGGTTAAGGAGAGTCGCCCACACGGTCTCCAAGAGGCACCTACGTATCGACCAACCGAAGAAGACTGGCGAGATCCTTTCGAGTACCTACGTAAAATCACGCCCGAAGCGAAGAAATTTGGCATATGCAAGATTATCCCCCCCGATTCTTGGAACCCAGAGTTTGCAATCGATACCGAGGTACGACAGTTTGGCGCATTCTAGCGCGTTTTGAGGCTATATATGCGAGATGGCTTATCTTGTGACTCGTGCTAATTATGTAGAAATTCCATTTTAGGACCCGAAAACAAGAGTTGAACTCTGTGGAAGGGAGTACGTGTTTCACCCTCTTCCGACCACATTGTTAGGATTTCGGCTGACATGTCGCAGGCACACGTGCTAATCTTACTTATCTTGATGGCCTTTCAAAATTCCACAAGCAGCATGGCACGAATCTTCATCGCTTACCGTACGTTGATAAAAAACCGCTTGATCTTTATAGGTTGAAGAAAGCGGTTGAATCGAGAGGTGGCTTTGAAAAGGTTTGCAAGCATAAGAAGTGGGCAGAAATCGGCCGTGATTTGGGATACAGTGGCAAGATCATGTCATCCTTGTCAACATCCCTAAAGAATTCCTACCAGCGATGGCTCTGTCCGTATGAAGAGTATCTCCGACTGGCAAAACCTGGTGTTCATCAACAACTGGAGCAGGAATATGGCGGACCATTAACCCCGAGCCCTGGGCAGACCCCAGTCAGACGATCCAATGTCAATACGCCTGTTAGTCTTCGAGGTGACTCACCAGCGCGTAATGCCTCCGACGCTTTGCATGCGACTCTGGGCGGAGTAAAGATAGAAAATCGCGACACTCCCATGGCTGATGCACCACCTCTGCCACAAGCGCCTACGTCTGGTGGATTTACTGCCGTCAACTCTGGATTTACTGCGGTGAATTCTGGCTTCACAAGTGTGAACCGCAGCGCAACTAGCGAGCCCAAAAGCTTTACACCTGATCCTAAGCGATTCGAAAGTCCCACTTCTTCAGCAAAGAATACCCCTGACAACCGGGCATCAAGCTTGAAGGCTACGGCGTTGAAGCGTCAGCTCAGTGGTGAGGAGTCCTCCGACTCAGCCAAGAGGGACAATGACCTAGATGATTCTGAGGCGGCTAGCAGCCGACGCAGTAAGCGACTTAAGAAAGGTAAGTTGATACACCTGTATTCTATTCCCTTGATGTCAATTCCCATTGTCGCATATATGTAGCGTCTTGACGTTGGCGACCATGCGCAGGGATTTTAACTGCAATGACCGACCCCGTTTTTCATTGGCTCTATGACTTCCAGACTAACATCGACAGATGCCGTCCCCACTGTGGCTGGATCGCATATGACGCCATTCCGTCCTTCAGTGCCAAGAATCCCACGGGACGAGCCACTACCACCAGGAGAGGTAAGTTAATCACCAAGTTTAAGGCGATGCCGCTGACGAATCTAGAAATGCGAAACTTGCGGAAAGAATGATAATGTTTTACTGCTTTGCGAATCTTGCGACCATGCCTATCATCCAGGATGTCTCGATCCACCTCTGAAGCGAAAGCCTGATACCGAATGGAACTGTGCACGATGCCTGGTTGGAGACGGCCAGTTCGGTTTCGAGGAGGGCGGTTTGTACTCGCTCAAACAATTCCAACAAAAGGCAAATGACTTCAAGCAGGGTTACTTTGAGAAAAAGATGCCTTTTGACAATGAACTCAATTGTCATCGACCTGTTACTGAAGAAGACGTGGAGACGGAATTCTGGCGACTGGTTGCTGACCTCGAGGAAACCGTAGAGGTCGAATACGGAGCTGACATTCACTGCACAACTCATGGGTCAGGATTTCCGACTGCCGAGAGAAACCCCAGCAACCCATATGCAACCGATCCCTGGAACCTGAATGTTCTTCCATTCCATGGTGAGAGTTTGTTCAAACACATCAAATCAGACATTTCTGGCATGACGGTTCCCTGGGTTTATGTGGGTATGATATTTTCGACATTCTGTTGGCATAACGAGGATCATTACGCCTACTCCGCAAATTACCAACACCTTGGTGCTACCAAAACATGGTACGGTATTCCGGGTGAAGATGCCGAGAAGTTCGAAACCGCCATGAAGGAAGCTGTACCGGAGCTTTTTGAGACTCAGCCGGATCTCCTCTTCCAGTTGGTAACACTATTGACTCCCGAGCAATTGAAGAAAGCTGGCGTTCGTGTATACGCCCTTGATCAAAGGGCTGGCCAACTGGTCATCACTTTCCCACAAGCTTACCATGCCGGGTTTAACCATGGATTCAATTTCAACGAAGCAGTCAACTTTGCGCCTGAAGATTGGGAACCCTATGGACTTGCTGGCGTGGAACGATTGCAACTATTCCGAAGACAGCCATGTTTTTCTCACGATGAGCTACTGTGGACCGCTGCAGAAAGCACCGCAACAGGCCTTACTATCCAAACGGCAAAATGGTTGGCGCCCGCGCTTGAGCGTATACATAAACGAGAACTTGAGCAACGTGGAGATTTCATCGCAAAGCACGTTGAAATAGCCCCGCATCGATGCGAAGGTACAGGAGGGGACGAGACATGCTCCTTGAAAATCAAGGTTGAGAATGAGGATCTTCAAGATGAGGATGAACAGTGCTGCTGTTACTGCAAAGCTTTCTCATATTTATCGCGATTCAAGTGTGTACAGTCAGGCAAGGTTCTTTGTTTACTGCATGCTGGATATCATGCATGCTGCGACATGCCTGAGCAAGAGCGCTTCCGAGGTGCCCAGCATGTCCTCTTCTTCCGTAAGGAGAAGCACGACATGGAAATAATACACCAAAAGGTGTTGGAGAAGGCACAAACTCCTGATTTGTGGGAACAAAAATATGAGAAGCTACTTGACGAGGGTCCCAAGCCGTCACTCAAGTCACTACGTGCGCTTCTTCACGAGGGTGAGCGCATTCCGCATGATCTTCCTTCACTATCAGTTTTGCAAGACTTTGTCAACCGATGCAACGACTGGGTAGAGGAGGCAACAAACTACATCGTTCGGAAGCAACAGAATCGGCGTAAGAACGAGAAGGCCTGGCAGTCGGGCATGCGGAAGTCCATCGGAAGCGCGGAACATGACCAGAAAGAGAGAGAATCGAGAAACGTCAGTAACATCTACCGACTGTTGGAAGAAGCTGAAAGAATTGGGTTCGACTGTCCCGAAATACTCCAGCTTCAAGAGCGTTCTGAAGCGATTAAGCAGTTTCAGAAAAGCGCAGCGCAGGCTTTGAAGAACACTACCACTTCGGCGGCAGACATGATCGAGAAGCTTCTTGAAGAAGGGCGAACCTTCAATGTGGATATCCCTGAAGTCGACCAGTTATCTAAGGTGCTGGAACAATCTCGCTGGAATGAACGAGCGCGCAGCAATCGAGGAATTTACATGACCCTTAAGGAGGTGCAAGATCTCATCGAAGAGGGCAACCGGCTCGAAATTCCTCCTTATAACGACCACTTGACTTTCTACCGAGACCAAATGCTTGCCGGTCAACAATGGGAGACTAAGGCTAAGGAGCTTATCGTGGCAGAATTTGTCCACTACCCACAACTCGAATCCCTCTCAGCTCAAGTGCAGTTAAACGCACTCCCTGTTTCGCAAGAGACATTGAGCGCCGTCGACCAAATTCTTCACAAGCAGCGCGAGGCGCACCGCCAGATCATTGACCTAACTACACGATGTCGCGATCCCGACTTTCGCAAGAGGCCCAAATACGCCGAGGTTGTGGAGATCCAGAAGAAGCTGGACGAGCTTAATTCGAAACCGAATGGTACTCTTGATCTTGAAAACGAACGCAAACGTCATGAGGATTGGATGCGCAGAGGAAAGAAACTTTTCGGGAAATCCAACGCACCATTGCACATCCTCAAGAGTCACCTGGAGTATGTCCTAGAACGCAACATGGACTGTTTTGACATTGAGCACGACACGCCAAGAATGCCCGGGGAACCTGTTTCCAGAGAAGTCAGTCCTGAGCCCGGAACAAGCAAATGGGACGACAGTAGATCCAGACAAGTTTTCTGTATTTGTAGGAAAGTCGAGGCCGGAATGATGATCGAATGCGAAAGATGCCATGAATGGTAAGTTCTTCTGGCGCTGACATATGGAGTATAATTCTAAACTTGCTAGGTATCATTACAAGTGTCTCAAGATTGCTCGTGGCAAGGTCAAGGAGGACGAGAATTACACCTGTCCAATCTGTGACTGGCGCATGAAGATCCCTCGAGATGCATCCCGCCCGAAGTTGGAGGAACTGTTGGCCCTCGCCGAAGAAATGAGAACATTACCTTTCCAGCCAGAGGAAGAAGAAGTGTTGATGAAGATTATCGACAACGCGGAAACCTTCCGGCGCCATATTTCTCGCTACTGCAGTCCACTACTATCCACGGAAGCCGAAGCAGAGACACAGCGATTTTATCTGCGTAAAATTGAAGGCGCTGAAGTTTTGCTGACATTTGAGACGAACTACTTCCGCCAAGAGCTCCACAAGTGGTCTCCTGTGGCCCCTGAACCCCCGCCGATTCAAGAACAGTCGAGAAGCACACGAAAGCCTCGGCCGACAAAACTTCAGAAGATGCTCGTCGAATATGGCGTCGATAACCCCGATGACCTTCCAGAGCATGCCAAAGGAAAAGCGAACAGTTTACGCCGGAAAGCAGCCAACGCAGAAGCGGCGGCGGCAGCAGCAAATTCCCAACCAGGCACCTTTCCACCACCGCCGACAGGAGCTGGAGGGTACGGTGGGGCGCCATATTACTCGCGACCTGGTGAGGTTGGAAGCCCTTCCAGCTCTGGACATGCTGAACGTCGAGAGTCTCATTCCTCGGGCCGCACCAGGGATAACTCCATTAACCTCGACAACGGGTTGCATCTTGGACCACTGGGAGTCGGCGGACCACAGTTGGTTGCCGATGTCTCGTCAATGTCCTTGGAGGAAAGACTTCTTCAGGGCCAAGAGGAAGGTATCAGCTTCCAAACGGATGCTGACAAGGGAAAGGCCTTGGAGATCCTTTCAAGAACTGAGCTGGGCCGAAAGCAAGCCGAGAGACTTTGGGGTCCCGATGTCTGGGGTCGTGGACGCGGATCCATTAGTGACGCCGGCAGACGCTTGTCTAATCCGATAGATGAGGACATGATGAGGCAAGATGAAGGCAACGTAGATCAGATGTTCAAGGAGATGACAAATCAAGACGAAGAAGACGACAAAAGAAATGACAACGGAGACGTCAGGATGACTACAGCATCATTGGAGAAGGAGAGGAACGGCATGGATGCTTTGCTCGATGGGGAGTGAGCTTCTTTGAGGTTAATATTGGTGCAGGGCGTTCTTATTCGGCTAAAAAAATACCAGAAGGAACGGAGTCACGGGAGGCCAGTGCAATTAGGTGTTTGCGAGCCAAAATTCGTTTCTATACTGAATGCATCAGATGCATAAGACGGGCGTCTGGCGGCGAAGCGTCAGCTGAGGATCCGAGTCTGTCTGTCGTCGATCCAGTTAACTTTGTATACATTGCGAGTCAGCGTTAAGTTAATGTGAATAATGACAATATCACTTGCAAACATTCTAAGAAACGTGATGTTTTTTTCTTCTTCTCCAGGGCGTTGAGCCCGGACGTATCTAAATGGGACAATGGCTAATGAACGCTTCTACCCGCCTGTTTTCCAATATTTGATGACAACCTAGACCTGAATATGTTGAAGACACGGTCTCTTTCTTTCTGTGTCCCAAACCGTCCCGTAAAGGAGAAAACACCCCAAGCCTGACCGTAAACGCCGAGAAATGCAGATAATCAAAGGTGATGGTACCCTGGGTAAATGACAGACTGATAGACAAGTACCCTTTCCTATACATGGTGAATGTTGCGTTGCTTCATAGGTTTATAGTTATTTTCCATCGTGAGCATGTTGAAGAATTGCTTTGGACTGTGTGTAGTCTCCTCCCCTCTTATCTCTTGTTAATGCCGATGAGGTTGAGGAACTCGTTGCGCGTCTTGGACTTGCGCTCGAAGCAGCCGAGAACGCAGCTGGTGATGGTGCTGGTGGTGGTCTTTTCGACGCCGCGCATCACCATGCACAGGTGGCTCGACTCCATAACCACGGCGACACCCTGGGGCTTGAGGATCTCCATGATGGCGTGGGCGACTTCCTTGGTCAGGCGCTCCTGGATCTGAAGACGGCGGGCAAACATCTCGGCGATTCGGGGGAGCTTGGAAAGGCCGATAACGGTCTCGTTGGGGATGTAGCCGATGTGCATCTGCGGGGATAAATGTCAGCTTGGAGGGATTGCGGAACTGGCGGGATTTTGCTTACCTTGCCTGTGAATGGTACGAGATGGTGCTCGCAGAGAGACTGGCACTTGTCAGTATATGTTTTCATCAATTGATGGGGAAAAGACTCACAAAGACTTCAATGTCCTTGACAATGACCATCTCGCTGTGTCCTTCTCTGAACAGAGCGTTGTTGACAATGTCTTCGACATTGACCTGGTATCCCTTGGTCAGGAACAGAAGCGCCTTTGCGTAGCGCGAAGGTGTATCGAGAAGACCTTCACGATCGGGGTCCTCGCCGACGCATTCGAGAAGAGTGCGCACAGCACCTCGCATGCGATCCAGTCGCTCGACCTGCTGCTCCTCCGTCTCCTCCCGACGCTCTCGTGTTCCACGGCCTTGATAGTAAAAACAACGTCAGCAAAAGAGAGCTCTGCGCAAATTAATGTTGAGCAGGAACAACATACTGGGTCTGCTGAGACCGTCAAAGTCAATCACAGGACTGGGCGATCTGCCGGCCTTGACAACAACGCTTCCCTCCTCGGGAACAGCAGAGGCGCGGCGCTTCTTGGGAATGGGCTCATCGCGGGGGTCTCGGGAAGCTTTAGCCAAGCTGTTGCGACGCTGCGCGAAGGCATTGGGCTTTGCGCCATTGACACCAGCTACAACAGCAGTCTCGCCATTCTTCCTCTTGCGCTCCTTGCGCTCGCGACGCTTTCTGCGACGGGCCGAGTCGTCGCTGCTGGAGGACGAGCCAGAAATGCTGGCTACGTCTTGGGATCGCTTGTGCGAGGGGATGACGCCGTCTTCGGAGGGGGCCATTGTGGCGAGATTTTTTTCCCTTATCACGTAGGTAGTAGTGAGTGGGATGTTTCTTTTTTTTTTTAATCTTCAGAGGAGGGGTGAGAAGGGTGATGGAAGATGGAAAGATGAGGAGATGGAGAAGAAGAAGAGTTCTCCAATTGGTAAAGTATAAATAAGAGAAGCCAACCAGCAAAAGAAACGGGAGGATTAATACTAGACGAGAAGTAGACGAGCAAACAGCTTCTTAGTTCAAGGCAAGGTAGCACGACCACAATTGAGTCAGGGTCCAAAACATTCAACCCAATGGCCGGATCGGAGAACCGAAAAATTAGAGGGGCCACGGGATTAGGATGGACTATCAATCAAGTTTGCGGGGGTGCTCAGTGCATAGCATCATTTCCAGTGAAGTTGAGTCGCTAACTAACGGGCAGCTACAGCACAAGGTATCCAGTGAAATTGTCTTTCTACGCGAACGAGACAAGCAGAAACGCACCTAATTGTCCAAAGAACTGCTTTTATCGTTATCTTATCAGTGAGTGGATTGACGTCAACAGCAACTGAACAAAACGGTTATGGCGCCGTGGGTCCGATCATGTGTAGCATCACGTGACGTTCCAAGGAGATTCGTCACGGTCTCCGTTCGGTATTGAGAAACGCGTTGTAGCACGGATCATCACTCCGAAAGCCGTCAGCACGAAATACTTTCGCGAAACAAACTGTCAAACGACGCCGAGAATCGGCACATCGAAATACGCATTCTTCATTCTTGCCGAAGCTCATTCTCAGTGCACCATTCATTCAAAGCGTTCTCGCTCTTAGCGTGCGACTTCTTGCATTCTTGACGCTACCCTTCGGTTCAAACAACCATCGCCAAAATTCTATCTCTTGATACTCAACTTTCGCATCTACGCATCTCGAACGATAAAACACAACATCGCAATCATGGCTTCCCCGCCTTACGCTACTTCGCCATCGGGAATGTCACCTCCCTACCCATCACCCGCTCAAATCCCCAATAAGAAGCGCTCTTCAGGCAATGATGGCAACGCGCCTCCTCACAAACGACGCAAACCCTCAACCCTCTCGCAAGCCGCCGTCGCAGCCGCAGCAGCAAACCACCCTCTTCGCCAAACATCATTCCCTCCCGAAGCTCGATCCCCCTACCCACGTTCTCCCTCAATGGACGCCCAGTCTCATGTGAGCGGTAGCGCTGTCAGCACAACTGCTAGTGGAGCGCCCAAGAAGAAACGCGGTCGCAAGGCGAAGAACGCAAAGCAGGATGATTCGAGCGAGGCTACGCCCAGTCTTGTTGGCGGACGGGCGCCGACTGCTGTGAGCGGACAGGGTGGTGAGAAGGAGGACGACGATGAGGATGATGAAAAGGCTGAGATGGCGTTGGAGGATGTTGTCGCGCGAACTCAGGAGCAGAAGCAAGAGGAGATTCGTCTACGAGCTATGCTTGTCGAGGCATTCGACTCACAGCAGTACAACCGATATGAGCTCTGGCGTGCGGCCAAGTTGGCCGATAGTGTCGTCAAACGAGTAAGCAACATCTATGTCTATTTTTCATAACCAATTACTAACAGTCACAGGTCGTCAACGCAACAGTCTCTCAATCGGTACCCCAAAACGTCAGCACAGCCGTCAAAGCAGTAGCCAAGCTGTTTGCAGGCGAAATCATCGAAGCTGCGCGCAATGTTCAAGGGGAGTGGATTCACGCAGGAGAAAAGCAAAGCGAGCTGCCCACGCCGCCACAGTCTACAAACGACGACCCAGATGCAGCTGAGGAGGAAGTCGATCTCAAGCGCGGCCCATTGCGACCTGATCATTTACGTGAGGCCTGGCGACGCTATCGAGTTTCAGGAGAGAGTCGAGGTGTGGGTGTGCAACAGCTTTGGCATGCGCAGCAAAACGACGGAGTTGATCGTTTCTCAACACGCACGGGGAAGCGACTCTTCAAGTAAGATACGACCGATGCTTAACAGAAACGCCAAGACACGGCCGAAATAATGGCTGTGATTAGTATAGGCAGGAGTGCAGGGATAATGATTCTTTTCAGCGCATAATGATACCCCAATCCGAGATAGGATATAGAAATACAATAATACAACCAAAAGTATGCTTTGGACTTTTACGACGGTTCCCAATCGGCAGATAGTGCTTTGAGAGAATCCCGGCAAGTCACAAGGCAAAACATGGACAAAAGTTCATTGACAAGGAGGGAGACTCCACGTGGTTGGTTCGGGGAGTTGGCGGAAATCCTGTACAAAAGCAGTAAGGCTCTGTAGGGCGCAATCTCATCCCCAAATACGAATTCACGAATGACATTGAAGCAAGCACAGTCATCCCCAATTTCTACCCGCTCTATTGCCGCGTTTCAAGGACTGCCGAAAAGGTGTGTGTGGGATAAGAGGAAACCTACGAGTCGAGTAGATAGTACGGATACTGCACTCTGTACCACCTGATTGACTCATTAGTGTCTTGTAAAACCGTTATCATGACTTTTGAGGGAGTGGGTGAGCGTGTCACGTCACGATGGGTACTAGATAATAGGGCCTCATCGAAATAAATCATGCTGATCGCCGTTTGAATCATTCTTGGCCGGCGTAATGCGCTTTCAATACAAGGTTGCCAAGAGGATACCGCCGGGGGATAAGGGAAACACGGCACGCACACAGCCACCGTCTTCTCCCAGTTGAAAAGGGAAAGAATAATGTCAATTGGAGCCAAGTCTTGGCTGCTGAGGTCTGGACTCTTGAACGTGACACTCTCCGATAGTGGGTTCCGCACGGCAGGTCCAAGAGCAGACCAGAGCAGAAGCAGCCGGCTCTTGTAGGTATATGTTCCTTGTCTGCTGTATGATGACCTGCTCCGTCCATTGGCCAAGAACCGAATGACATTACTGTCTCGTCAGCCAGGAATCTCAGCAGACTGATCTTGACGAAGAGAAACGCATCAGTGACAACTTGAGCAAGGAGTTAAGTTAAACGTCAAGTCTTGGCAAAACCATCGCGGTCTAGAACTAGCAATTGACAATCCTGTCCAATCACAACAACTCCTGCTAGCTCTCAAGCTCCGTGCCTGACCATGCACAACAGCCCTTCATCAACCTGAATAGTCAACGTCGCAGCTTGACCGGCTATAAGAAGCCGAGAGGCTGGCTTGGCAAGTCGGCTGGCCCGAGAGTCCGTGGCGCAGCAAATGTGAGCCCAGCAATGCGTGAAAAATACGGGGCGCCTAGGCTTCTGGGCATCCCGCAACCAGAGACAATCTGCCCTGTAAGATTCGGGTCTTTTCCAGGGCATCCAAGGGAGGTAGCAGGTTTAGGGCGGAAAACTCGACCAAAGTACCCACTGCCTGGTCGTCTGTCACTGTCAACCAACGACGTACGTTTCATGACTGTCAAATTAAAAACGTCGTCGTAATGATCGGCCAAGGATTATCGTAAAAAGATCGAGAATCGAATGGTAGCGCAATTCCCAATTCACTCTCGTAGCTGCCTGTACACCCCTTGCTTGGTCTCATTGGCTCACATACCGATAAACTTTTGAACGGGTTCAGTAAGCACGAAGTCGTGATAGGGTTGTCATGTTTGAACCTATGTTTAAATATCATTGGCGCTAGCGTTTCTTGACATCGGCTGGATCTGCACCGTAAAGACATGGGTCTCTGCCAAGAGGTCGGAGCTCGGCCGTCAACGCGCGTCCTGCTTGGCAAATCAATCAAATGGTGACCTTCATCAAGAAGAGCTCAAGTCTCATATGGACTGGCGTTCGCCATCGTTGACGTAGCTTAGACTTTTTGGATCGGCATCCAGATGAACTGTACTTGCCAACATGACTGGAGGAAAGGTGAGTTCTTGAAACCTTCACCTTGAGATTCTTTCTCGACGGTTCGTCCTGTATTGCAATGAGTTACTCTGTCTGACACATTCCCCTGCAGAAGGAGGGTTCAACCAATCCGTCAGCTGTCCGAATTCGTGACAACCAACGAAGGTCCCGTGCACGGCACAAGGAGTATGTCGAGGGCCTGCAGAAGAAGCTTCAAGACTATGAGCGTCGAGGTGTCGAGGCCACATTGGAGATGCAGCAGGCAGCTCGGAGCGTTGCTGTCGAAAACTCCCGCCTAAAAATTCTGCTGGGTTATCATGGTGTCACTAATGATGACGTCGAAAAGTTCCTGCAAAGCTTCCCTGATCAGTCAGTTTCCGACGCCGCAAAGGCAACCATTTCGCAGTCGACCGCCGGTCAACAACCCATCGCCCTCGCACCCAAGATGCCTCTTCAACCCTTGTCAAGAGCGCTGTCAGATTCTCCGAGGACGTTACCGCTGCCACAAATCCAACAAGAGACCAGCACAAGCACCCGAGATGTCGTGGACGCAGTTGTAGGAATCAAGAGAGACTCTCGAAAAGCTGGTTTAGACGGCAGACCAAAGCTCCCCTTGCCGATAGAACAGCGACAACCACTTTTGCAACCTCGACCTCAATTGCCCATGCTGCCAGCACTACCATCTCTCGTGCTTGGCCAGGGCAGACCAGAGCCCCCTCCTCTCGATAAATTGTCGGTCCTTGCGACAGCCAGCGTGCACCAAGAACCCGACTCAAATAAACACCGTCGTTCACATTCCAACGCCGACAGTCTCCGTGTTCCGAGCCCGTCGATAATAGGGCAGAGCTCACCGGCATCTTCACACACGACCCCCACGAGTCGTCTAAGTTCGACGTCGCCATGAAGATACGAGTGCGGATGGGGTTCGAGTCCGTATTCTCGAAAACTGACGAGTACCCCTGATAGCACAATTCATGAAGAAGCTACTTCTGCAGACTTCTGCAGAGAACGCGGCGATAAAGTTGGGAGATTCCGGTGAAGCTAGTGGAGAATGGAGTTCCGGCCAACAAGGCCAATTGATTGAGAGGAATGAGCAGGCAACTTTGCCTTGCCTTTTGAATGTATGCCCAATACAGTCCGGGCACGAGTTGAGCTGGCAAAGGTCGACTACCAGTTTCAGCTCTGAGGGAACCATGGAGAAGACACACGAAGTCAATGTTGACGGCATTGCTCGATTCAATGGAAGTTGAGCACAAACGCAAGATTGAATGGGCGATATGCACCCGTTTTGGAAGTATTGGCGATACTGTTACCGATCTGAATGGAGTCCACTCGGTCGGTACCTGACGAAGACGTTGGATGTTGCTGGCAAAACACGAAGAGCCAAACTAGGGAGAGGAGGGCGAGTAGTTATACGGCGACTGGATCTGTTGCAGGGTCGAACACGAAATGATACCAGGATTACAGAAGCGAATCGATCGCACCCGGGGAGGCATGCACCTTGCAGAACCGCGTCTTGGGTGCTGCACGGCAGTTCAATTCCTTGAGCTGGACGTGAGATGCTGCGTTATATAGGACGGCTTTCAGGTTGTTCAGGTGGGAGGCCGCTTGGTGGAGACATGGAATAACAAGGGCAGGTTGAGTTTGTGCAGGCGGGGAAGATGCCTAGTCGGTCGAGTTGGAGGGTGTCCCGGATGCAATGTGCTGTTGGAGGATTCAGGGATTCTCGACGCCTCAGACGTGTAGAGGAAGGGGATCTGCAAAAGCTTGGCACGGCAACAAATAGCCATAGCAAAAGAATAAAAAAATTGTTATAAGCGCAACAACACGAGTCGAGGGTGTGACTGAAATGGCAAAGTACTGGCTCGCGGGCAATTTCTTGTCGCAGAAACAGTTCCTAGACAGTCCCTTTAGTCAACCACTGACATGAAAGAGTTCTCAAGGCCGAGAGAACCGGGATCCAGTGTTTCTCCACAACGGCGTCATGTTGACCCATTGAAATGCAAGGTTGAGAGTGAGATAGGATGATTGATAATGTCCTAGCCGGGGGGGCCAAAGAGAGGGAAGGGTCTGTTTTGAGGTGGTTTAGACGATGGGTTTTGTAAGCTCGGCCGCGAAGGCGGGATGGAAGGCGGAGGTGAAGTGGGTGGCAATCCACAGGGGAAGTGTTGGGTCGATGTTCGTCTTGGCGGTTGAAGTACGTATGAAATATTGGTTGCAGTGGATGAAACATGGGAGATGGTTTGAGAAGATGGATGGAGTTCGTTGAAAAGTTTAGTGAGGCTGTCGAGTAGGTAGGATATAAGAAACGATCCAGGTTCAGGCAGGAACAGGAGCGGCAAGTGGGCACAAGACTCGTTGCTTCCTTCCTTCCCTGTCATGGCATTCAGGAACCGAGTTGACTCGTACTCTCTCTACCTCATCTCCAACTTTGAAGAGTAAGCAATCGTCAAAACATTCATGAATATGAAATGTCGGTCGAAGAGACAAGGTAGCTTTAGCTTTGACTTTATTTCCCTGTTAAGCTCATTTCCATGACGTAGGGAAAGACTCCAATCAGAATCTTCCAGTGACAGCAGCCCCCCCGAACGTCAGGGACCGGGAAGTGGGTGCGCATGCGCCGACAAGGGTGGGTTACCTCCATGGGTAAGACCCTCAGGTGTGATTGGTGAGTTGTCGTCTTTAAATAAGCTTAATCGTGTGGCTTCGGTTGGACGTCTGGGTTTAACTGTGACAATCTCCGAGATATTCGCTGTAGATGAGTATGATGAGGCCTGGAGAGTCTTTCCTGTTGTGTATGACCTATATTTGGTTAGTAGTTAGTTGGCATGGTCCATGTCTGCTTGAGTTGGTGGTGCTATGTTGGGTGAACACTCGTCTCAAGACCCAAACTGTAACCACCACGTCTGTTCTACTGTAAGCCCAGAGTGATGGGACACTCACTGTCAAATAAACAAAGTCAAGGCGATCAAACCATTCAATAGAGTTCGCGGGAATGCTCCAACTTTAAACCTCTAAAGGCAGCCCGGGGGGTTCATTGGCCGCGCGGCCCTGTCGACGCGTAGGTCCCATAATTGGTGGTGGC
The DNA here is from genome assembly GCA_002093855.1 of Fusarium praegraminearum. Classification (NCBI taxonomy): domain Eukaryota; kingdom Fungi; phylum Ascomycota; class Sordariomycetes; order Hypocreales; family Nectriaceae; genus Fusarium; species Fusarium praegraminearum. Next base: position 111,075 of record LXHY01000086.1, read on the forward strand.
AGTGCACCCTCTTCAAACGTCACCCATATCCCGAATAGTCTCATTTTTTTGCACAAATAGCCCGGTCTAGGCAGTTGAGACACAGGTGAGTTGTCGTGTCTCGTTTATTGGTCCGCTGGCGATATTGCCAAGTCGGAGCATAATTCTAGACTAAGACAGCAAGCCTGGACTAAGGCATTGGATTATCTCCACCTGATCCTTACAAAACAAACAGACACGACAGAGTGAGTATTTACTATTTACTGTATAGAATGCTATGTACTTATAGAAATATAGACAAATGGAGAAAGAGGGAAAGAAAAGACCAGCCAGCTTTTTAGTTGACAGACAGGCTGTAGGCAGAAGTAGTAAAGACACAGTTGGATCCTAGATAAAAAAGTTAGTCTCATCAAAACACAGCACAAGACCACAAACTTACCAACAAAGGGCTCGGTACCAGCCTGGAAGCTAGTAGCAACATAGCTACTTGGAACACCCTGGCTCTTGGTAAGGTATGTAAGAAAAGGGAGAAGATCGCCCTGGAAGCTGCCCAAATTCTTTGTCGACACAAAAGAGTAGACAGTCGTGTCGCCGTTGGGCCCACGGAACAACTTCCACTGCGATCCATTGATAGTCAACGTAGCAATTGGCGTAGATCCATGGTCAGAAATAGGTCCAGCACCGCCATAGCTTCCCAGCCAGATCATAATCTCGTACTTGTTGCTGGCACCGACTGAAGGCGCAAGCCAAAGGTCGTAGGAAACGTCAGCAACCATGTTTGATCCCGTGTATTGCCAGTTCCACTTCGTAGGGATGGACTTGATCGCCGAAACTTTCTTGTTGATGTTTTCAAGGGCCACGTTGGAGTATGACTTGACGTGGATGTTGCCTCCAGCCCAGCTCCATTTGGTGGACCAGGAGAAAGAACCGCTGCTGTACGAGTTGAAGGTCGTGCACTGCTGTCCGGAAGTGGCCTCACCGCGACCCCAGTTGTTATGGTAGACGGTATATCCAGCTGTTTGAAGCGATCCAAAGGCGTCGCACCAGGTGGTTGCGCGCTTGTCGAGGGTCTTGGAGGGGGTGGTGGGCGAAGCTGCTACTGCAGCCGCAAGCAGAGATACAATGCTGAGGAACTTCATCTTGAGAATTTAATGTTGGAAAGGACTGAAGAGTGAACTGAGTGAGGAATGAGAAAGACTTGGCGGAAATGTTCATTTATATACAACTTATATACCATGCTCCTTATTATAGCAACGTCGGACATTTACGTCGACACTCCAACTTTAACAAAATTACTTATACATGCTGAAACACGTCCTCGCACGAAATCGACGTATTCGGTAAGTTTCAACTGATATACCAACCCACCAAGTGCCGACTACCGAGCCCAAACCAAGGTACTTCCACCAATCACCGCTCAACCTGAGTTCTCCCAGCAATCAGATATCGTGATGCAGAATATCCTTGTGTCTGCCGTAGTTGATGAATGATGCCATCTCATCAATACAATTGGGCCTTAAAGTATAAAGGGGAAGCATTAAATGCTAGATCGAGGCTGTTCGGAAGTGTCGGATGTGCTTGAAGGAGGAATTGTATCGGTCTTCCGTGGTCTGTGTTGGTGTATCTTTGTGCAGATCTGTTGTTCGACTATGTTGAAGGGGGCTTGAATGAGCATGTATGCTGGCACAGAGATGGTATTTCTAGGCAGCTAAACAAATGTACCATCTGGGAGACTGATTCATTCAAACTTCCCGAACACCTATTTCAGAGTTCTCATATAATGATGCATATAAATTAACAATGTCGCATTCTCCCTCGTCTGGGGATATCCTACTGGGTAGCAGAAATGTTGACCCCCTCAATCCTAGGATGCGAAAATAAATAGCCTAAGAAGTGTGATCTACGTTGCATAACCTGGTCTGCTAGTTTTGTTTCTTATGCTTCTAGCGCCAATGTTTCTGCTACCCTGAGGAAGGCTTCAGATACAAGCTAAGGGAGCTTTCTTTTGTCTACTTCACCGTGGTCATTTATAAGGGAGAACCAAACATGACAGACTCAATCCTTTGTTATGACAAAGCCATGTGTACGTAATCCATGTGCTTCAAGGGTTCTCTCGAAAGGGGGCGAAATAAATCTCTTGACTAGACGTCAACAGTGCTGGAATTTCAGTTGAGATAAAGGACTTATGGACTGACAAAGTTCTGTTGTCATTATACGTCTGCAGGGCAATGAACTACGGTTGCTGGTACAAAGATTATGAATGCGTGTACTTCCAAGTGGCTGTCTTGTGCACCGGAAGTGATCACAGTAGATCATGAGTTATTGATAGGTCATATCTGACCACAACTTCCAGCATTATGCATTCTTTGCAAGCGGTCTCCCATATGACATCAACGTATGGTTGTAGTCCCAATGGATCTCTTTCAGTCTTGCACGGGCTTGCCGCTATGCCTCAGCCTGGAAGAATGCCATTGGTGCTGGTTTCAAGCCCGACTGTGGTTCTCTTTATCGTATCTTGGGTGATTACATTGACCGGCTTCCAGGATTGTCCCTTGTTGCTTAGTTCTCTTTTTGTAGAATACTATGCTAATCCAACAAAGAAACTACACAAGTCTTGTGACCATGACTCTGATCAATCTTTCTATTAATGAGATCACTTCTCTCTCAGTCTTCCAGAAAATCATCAGACTCATCAACCATTCCGCAACTGTTAGCCAGTCCGAACACAATGGCGTCCACCAACCTGCAGCAAGAGAATGGCCTCTTGTACTTACCTCTCGACCGCAATGACCGCGAAATCCGTCTCACCGAAATCATTCCTACCTTCTCGCGCCACGAAGCAGTGCGATGCAAGTTGCATACCGCCACCCTCACCCCGGAGACATCCTACGTCTGCCTCCCTTATGACTGGGTTGGTCCCTCGCTCAAAGAGCAGGTCATCGTCGATAACGTCAGCAAGCTAGTCACAGTCAACCTCGCCACGGCCCTCAGACACATGAAAAACCATTAGATCCAGATCAGAGCTAAGCTAGATGAAATACGCTTTCTACATCATGCATAAAATTGTTCGGAAGGCAGGGCCTTCGATAAACAAGAGATGGTCACAACGAAGGCTAAACCACTCAGAATTGGAACCCTATTTGTACGAAGATCAAGAGATTAACTTTTCTTTTCGACTTAACAACCTAGATACGGAAACCGAGGAGGCATTGTCAGAGTTCTGGCGACTCGGCTTCTGGTCAAGAGTATGGACCCGACAAGAAGTAGTCCTTGCCAAAGAACTTTACTATATCTCTAAACCCCGCCAGATACACCACAGGGACTGTTTGTTAGCCAACACGTTCATTAAACTATGCCTCGAGAGTTTACTAAGCTCACAATCGTTTGTCCAGCACACCAAGCTGGAGAAGGAGAAGGCCACAAAGATGTTACAGCACCAACGTGGTGCTATGAGTCTTCTCGAAACAAAGCGCCATACCCAATTACCTACAAGCAGAGTTCTTGCAATCGACCTGGACCTCTCGGGTCATTTGCAGGCTACTGACAAGTTGGATTACGTCTACGGCCTACTCGCTGTGACTCACGCGCCCATTGTGTTAGACTATGCAAGGTCCACCCGCGAGGTAACTTGGAGTTTTCAGAATGGCTGGTGAATTAATCCAATAAGATATTGAAGACAATTCCGCGTGGATTGCAAAAGGACACAGGGTTCTTCGGGTTCTTGGATACATATGCTGTTGGCATTCGACAGCTTCATGGGTTTGGACCTTGAACTTACAATAAATGAGAAGGAATTCTTTGCTTGGTGTTTCTCCTTTCCTTGATCAATCGTCCAATGCAGGTAAGAGCTACTTCCTTCACGGCCTCCTAAGTCTTAGGGTACAAAAAGAACAACCTACCTAGGTAGGCAGGCACTTATCCTTCTTTCCAAACCTGACTTCTCTTTTCCATTCTTCCCTTTACATCATTCAGGCAAAACATCAACGGTCCAGATAACAATAACATCATCACAACCACTACTATCACCACAATCGTTACTATCATCAGCGTTACAGCAGTCACAAGTTTAGACCAACACCGTATCATGAACAAGTCACAAAATCCCGATCAGCAGGCAAACGGAACTGGAACATCTCCCAGCCTCGAGCAGATTTGGTTGGAGGAACGAATAAGAGAATTCAACGAGGGAATGGGACTGGAACGTGTGTGGCAAAAGATTGATACCAAGGCGCAGAAACAACACGATAAGCAAATGGAACAATACGCCAAGAAGGTCAAAGGACTTGAATCGTTTATTCAAGAGCAGCAACAGAAGCTCCAAGAGCAAGTCGACAAGGTTAAGCAAATAAACGAAGAACTCGTGGAGCAACGCAAACAGGCTCAAAAGCAGGACAAGAAGCTCCAAAAGCAAGTCGACGAGGCCAAGCAAACAATTCAAGATCTCAAGAACAGCCAGGCTCAACAGACTAAAAAGGAGCGACAGAGGTCACTGACTCAACTTGCTAAGGCCAAGAAAACAATCCAAGATCTCAAGAATAGCCAGGATCAACAGGCTCAAGAGCATAAAAAGAAGCTCCAAGAGCAAGTCGACGAGGCTAATCGAACAAGTATAGAACTCGCAGAGCAACGCAATCAGGTTCAACAGGCTGAAAAGGAGCGACAGGGGTGCCAGAGCGAACTTGATGAGGCCAAGAAAACAATCCAAGATCTCAAGAACAGCCAGGATCAACAGGATCAAGAGCATAAAAAGAAGCTCCAAGAGCAAGTCGACGAGGCCAAGCAAATAATCCAAGATCTCAAGAATAGCCAGGCTCGACAGGCTCGAGAACATGAAAAGAAGCTCCAAGAGCAAGTCGATGAGGTTAATCGAACACGTATACTCTTGGAGCAATGCAATCAGGTTCCGCATCCTGATTTTTAGGAAAATATGCTCCAGAGCCAACGTAACCTTCATGAAGCCCACTCTCTGTACCAGAACTGCCAGGAAAGACTTGTGGAGGAGAGGCAGATGGTCCAGCGGCTTGAGCGGCAGCTTGCCAAACGGGGTCAGGACGAGAAAAGGCTTAAAGGGTCCCATCAGAAGCAACCAAGAGATTATCAACAAGCCGCAGAGCAACAGAGGGGACTCGGGGACGATAACACGGTGGAAATACCAAATGAGCAACTCTCTCGGGCCGGAAGGGGAAGAGATCAACAGAAGGAAGACGGACTTCAGGATGAACTCGAGAGGGGCGGCAGACAAGATTTCTGGCAAGAGTCAGGACAACTTCAGAGCACTTCTGGTCCACACAGGATGGACTTCCAGATGCAGTTGAGGTTTAGCTGAGGACATAAAATCAGCAGCTATCACGTTATGAAGGGTTCAATGGACAGCGTGTTTTCCCAACCGACTTGGCCTACAAACTTTGGCCTAGAAAATAAATAAACGAAGAGTATGGCCTAGATGTCATAAACTGAATTGTTAATTTTGTCCCTTGTGCCTTGTGCCTTTAGCGGCAGCCATATCAAGAGTGTGACGACAGATTGATCTGATAAGATTACGGAATGAAGAAGAATGCGAATCTGAATCTGAGACGTGTGATATCCGAGACTTGGTGCACTAGACAAGGAATATGTTTTCTACATAAAGAGAGCTAGGCTGGGTAGGCTAGTTTAGTTCACTTGATGCCGATATCGCCAGACACAGACACAAGATGGAATGATGGAGATAACTTGGTCAATTGGTGTCATGGTCTAGTGCAAAGCTGAGTCTAGTTTGCCTCAGCTCTTGTAAGTAGCAAGACGATATACGTTCCCGTAACGTAAGATTTACTTTGACCCACGGCTCTCCTTCATCAGAGCACCAACGTTAGTAGGTAGGTTAGTAGGTGTCTAGTACTGTAACCTCGTGTCCTTCCTGAATCAATCTAGACCATCCCGTAGTGGAGTGAGCTGACTTGTAAAATTTTCATCTCATTAGGGACCCGACAATGTGGAATAATGACCCGATTGGAGAAATACATCCGTCAAGCCAAGAGGACCGACTCGTTATCAATCAGTTCGTCCTTTTCCCTTTTGCGGCTCAAGTCCGTGATATCCGATATCCGTGCGTCCGAACATGACATGGCACTTTTCGCCTTTGCCTTTTAGATTCGATACTACGTAGCATCTTCTGTCAAAAAAGGCCTTGAGTGGACGAGAGAGAGAGAGAGAGAGAGAGAGAGAGAGAGACCTGCGTAACCGTCAAAACGGTCAGCTCCGAGGATGATGATCTTTTCTGCATGTGGAATCTGAGTTGTTGCATCGGCAAATCCGTTCCTGTGAGACACTGAAGCCTAGGCAGCAGCTGTAAATGAACCCTGCAGTGTCTGTTCACGCTTGGTTTAGAGAGGGAATGATGGTCGGCTCACTTTTGACTAACGCCAAGGAGTGCGAACCCACTGTTGTTGATCCTAGGTTCGGAGGGTGATGTGACTTTGAGTTGCAACGCCGTTGTGCGTATTAACTGTTTGGTACCTGGTTAAGTTGTATCTCCTGCTGTTGAGCGTTGCAACGCTCGAGTTCAAGGTTGATAACTGAACAATAGATACCTAATATCTGATCAAATTCCGTATTATATACCAATGTCAACACACACAAGTAGCACTTAAACACCGTCCTCTAATGGCGGGCAACTTTTCATCCGCCACATCCATCATTTAGTCCCCTAACTGCGCTAATTAAGCTCCTAGCGCCGCAGTGGTCTCATGATCCACTGTAGAATCCTCTACCAAAAAAATCTTGCCTTTTAGAGTTATCTAATCAATCTGACTCTGCCTGTCTGATCCACCTACCTTTTTAAAGGTTGCCATTCCCACCCCGTTCCCCCAAGATGTGACCCTTTTACTCTTCTCTCAGTCTCTATGAGATAGCACACCCATCATGTCCCTCAAGGAAACAAACGAGGCCAACCATGAGGCCAAGGCTTCAACGCCTGCCGAGGCAGTGCGCGACATCACATCGCCTGGTGTTCAGCGCATCAAGGCCATGTCCGAGGTCATCACCATGACGGATCGCATCTTTATCTTTTTAGGTGTCTTCCTCATCTCGTACGCCTACGGTCTTGACGGCACAGTTCGCTACGCCTACCAACCGTCAGCCCTGAATGAATTCAAGGAGCACTCCCTTCAATCCTCCGTCAACACCCTCCGCGCTGTCATCGCTGCTGCTGCTCAGCCTACCGCTGGTAAAATCGCTGATGTATTTGGCCGTGTCGAGCTCATCTGCATCTCGGTATTTTTCTACACCATCGGTACTGTCATCGAGGCTGCCTCGCAGAACCTCGATACCTACTCTGCCGGTGCTGTCATTTACCAGATTGGTTATACCATGATTTTGTTGCTGGTCGAAGTCATTATTGGAGATATTACCTCGGTCAGATCTCGTCTGTTCTTCAGTTATATCCCTGCTCTGCCCTTCATCATCAACACCTGGGTTAGTGGCGATGTCACAGCTGCTGTGCTCGGTGCTACAACCTGGCGATGGGGAATCGGCATGTGGTGTATCATCTACCCCGTCTGCGCCCTTCCTCTCATCATCAGTCTCCTCGTTGTTGGCCGTCGCGCAAAGAAGCAGGGCCACCTCGTTGGTTACCGATCATCTTTCCAGGAGCTCGGCCTCAAGAGCTTCACCGTCGAACTCTTCTGGCTTCTTGACATTATCGGAGTTGTTCTTCTCATTGCAGTCTTCGCCCTGCTTCTCGTTCCCTTGACCATCGCTGGTGGTTTCGAGAGCAAGTGGTCTTCTCCCCAAGTTGTTGCCCCTCTTGTCGTCGGCTTCGTCTGCATCCCCGTATTCGTTGTCTGGGAGCTTCGCGCTCCTCACCCGCTCGTACCCTTCCACCACATGAAGGACAGGTCCGTCTGGGCTCCCATGGGTATCGCGTGCATGCTCAACTTTGCCTGGACAATGCAGGGTGATTACCTCTACACCGTCCTCCAGGTCTCGTTCAACTTCAGCATCAAGGCATCCACCCGGGTTCAGTCCCTCTACTCTTTCGCGAGTGTCATCACCGGCACGATTCTCGGCCTTATCGTCTACAAGGTGCGCCGCTTCAAGGTTTTCATCGTATCCGGCACGTGTCTATTCCTTGTCGCCTTTGGTCTGCTCATCCGCTACCGAGGTGACCCCAGCGACTCGAACAAATCCGGTGTCATCGGCGCTCAGATCCTCCTCGGTATCGCGGGTGGAATGTTCCCCTACCCCGCCCAGGCCTCTCTCCAGGCCTACGTTACCCACGAGCGACTTGCTGTCATGACAGGTCTGTACCTGGCCCTGTACCAAGTCGGTTCCGCCATGGGCAATGCTGTGTCGGGCGCCATTTGGACCCAGGTTTTGCCCGCCCGTCTGGCTTCCAGCTTCTCCGGCTTCGGAAACGAGACCCTCGCTGTGTACACCTACTCGCAGCCTCTTTCCGCCATCCTCGACTTCCCTGTCGGCTCCGATGAGCGCGATGCCATGATTGACGCGTACAAGCATGTGCAGAGGCTGCTTACCATTACCGGTATCTGCCTGTGTATCCCTCTTATCGCCTTTTCTCTGTGCTTGCGTAACCCCAAGCTCACTGATCAGCAGAACCTGGTTGAGGACGACAAGCCTAGTGAGGCTACTGAGCGCACCGCCAGTGCCAGTGCTTGATTTGGCAAGAAATCAAATGTTTCGGATATTTAAAAGTTGATATAATGATGTAATACTGTAATTGGATAAGCCTATGGCTATATTGTATGCCTATACTTGGTTAGTTGCCGTGATTGTGGCTGGTACTTGAAGTTGTGAATACGTTAAAGCGAATGTCGATCTCTACCGTCAACATCAATCGACTTCTTTATTAACCAATTTACCTGGCTCTGATTAGGCCTCACAAAAGATTACCGTTGATGCAACCCTCAATCGTTCGCCAATCTATATTTAGACCCATCTTCCCGTTTCTCAACCCGACCTCCAGACAATGCTCAGTGACATCCAACAAAGCAATTGTCCAACGCCAAAAGCTGATAAACTCAATGCCCATTAAGCATAATTTAAAGCATGCATCACAAACCTACACCGCAAAAGCTCATCTTCCAATCATTTGTCTATTCGGCTATCAGGCCACTCACTTTCAACGCCTCTCTGCAAGGTACCGACACGGGACAACCAATATCTCTGATCTGATCTTCTTCAGCCGTATTCTCACCAACTGCAGATCTCTTCGGAACATTCGTCTCCTTTTGTCGGCTCAGCTTACTGATCGTCGCATACACCCTCTCACCAAAAAGCAACCATACCACTCAACCCAACTCTGAGCCAATACAAACCCGCTCTCATATGCATCCCTCGTATGAGGGACAAAAACTCTCCGAAGATAACGTTTTTCTGCTCTCTTCACACGACATATTCTTTGTGACACGTGTTCATGCTGCAATTGCGATACGAGGACTCTCGTTCTTATGCAGGAACCAGGACAGTCTATCGCATCAGAACCGACAAATATGGCGATGATCCCAAAGACTATTGTCAATATTCACCTCTGTGTGGCGCGGCTGAAGAGTCGAGGGCCTCAATATGTATGCGGGAATGGGTTGTATTGCAGGGTGTTCCCCCTTGTCGTTGCATATACATATGTATAAGTGGCTTACGCCTTCAAAGTGTTGGGAGCTATCACTGCATACCGCAATGTGAAGCGTCACTTTTCTTTTCCGCAAGACTCGAGAAGGGTAGTCGATGCGAGAAAAAGCAAGCAGGTATATAAACCATGGCTATAACCACAGAAGACTCAATTCATCAACCACGCCTTTTGAGTCAAAGGCATCCATTCGTTACAGTCACTCGTTTTTGACACTCTTTTCACTATGAAGGGTCCATTTGCTTCTCTCGTCGCCTTGCTGGCTGTCAATGTTGTTGCAACACCTAGTTTTCGCAACATCTTTGGTCTTGAGAAAAGACAAGCTGGACGATGCGGGACAGGTTTTGGAGGTATATGTGCTGCTAATGAGTGCTGCTCGAGCGCTGGGTAAGCTGTCCTCCTTCATCCCTCATTACGAGTTTGCATGATCTAATAGTGGTCAAGTTGGTGTGGAACTGGATACCTTTACTGCTCTGCTCCGTCGTGTCAGATAGAGTACGGCCCTGGCTGTGATGCAAATGTCAGACCTACCGGTCCTGATACTACCAATGTTGCAAGGCCAAAAGTGGGAAGTATTCCATACGGAGAGGCGATTTATCGATGCAATCGCAATGGAGACATTGCTATAACGTATGATGATGGTCCGTATACTTATACCGAGGATCTGCTTGATCTGCTCCAAGTAAGTCCCCTGATCTACACGTCACTCCCATTCATGAGCATCGTCTGACAGTCACAGCGCTACAATGTCAAAGCAACATTCTTTATCACAGGTCGCAATCTTGGCAAGGGCGCCATCAACGATCCCGCGACCCCATGGCCTGGCCTGATCCGCCGCATGGTTCGCGACGGTCACCAGATCGCCAGTCACACATGGTCCCATCAGCGTCTTACTACTCTGTCGCGCGCCAAGTTTTGGAACCAGATGATCTTCAACGAGATCGCCTTTGCAGACATCTTGGGCTACTTCCCTACGTACATGCGTCCCCCGTACTCAGCCAGCAACGCTACTACCGATGCATGGCTGGGCGAGCTGGGATACCACGTCACCTACTTCAACTTGGACACTGAGGGTTATCTGCACGACAGCCCAAACACCATCAGTACCTCGAAGCAGATCTGGGATACCACCGTAGAGGGTAAATCCCCTGCGAGTAACAAGTGGCTTCACATTGAGCACGACCCTGTGTACCAGAGCGTGTACAATCTCACAGAGTACATGCTGAAGTCTCTTGTCCGCAACAACTTCCGCGGCGTAACAGTCGGCGAGTGCCTCCAGGATCCCAAAGCAAACTGGTACCGTCAAGTTACCCCCTCGTCTGCCTCTACCACTACAACAGCAGCCACCAGCTCCGCGACTTTCCCGCTGACTACAAACGGACGTTGCGGTTCTCGACACGGTGGCGCAACGTGCAGAGGAGAGTTCAACGGCGAGACGTGCTGTTCGCAGAATGGGTGGTGCGGGAGTACGAGTGACCACTGCGGGAGGGGATGTCAACCTGTTTTCGGTACGTGCAGTGGAGTCTCGGAGCCGGCGGGACCGGAGCCGACTGCAACGAACCCGGGGCGATGCGGTTCTGCATTTGGAAACAAGAAATATGATCAATGGGATCCGTGTTGCTCAAGAGCTGGATGGTGCGGAACTTCGACTGATCACTGTGGGAGCGGATGTCAGAGCGCATTCGGAACATGCAATTGAGTCGTCACTACCAAAACTTGGTTCATGGTTACGGTAACATCGGCATTGGCTATGACGAGAAGGATTGGGATTGTCTCCATTGAAGGAATCGAGCTTTCTCTTGGCGAAAATAAAGGGTCAAGGGTCAAGGCAGCAGGAATAATGGCTTGCCAGAGTTTGGGTAATTGGTGGAGGCAGAGAAGAACTAGGGGGTTTCAGCAGGCGATGGGGGGTCGGGTTTAATGGACGGTCCCTGACCATCTTGTCCAAGCGTCTCTGCCTTAGCAGGTAGTTAATTTAATTTCAGGGGGCAAATAAAAATCCCATGGTCCAATTGATCGAGTCATTTTATCCAAGCGAGAGAGCTTGTTTACATGAACGAATTTCCCATGATAAGCGAAGATACAGAGCACTGGTCGTGAATGAAAAACATGTTGGTTCATCAAATGTTGTTTGTTTGTTTGTTGGCTGTCTACCCCATAAAGAGACGCGATCGTCGATGCAAAAAACCTCAGCTGTAAGCGCCAAGGCTTAGCCCCAACATTCAGCCAGCGCTATCGGTACTTCATGACATGTTCCAAGACGCCCTCCAAGGAAAACAGGAAACCTCGCATTCCGATACCCCAGTAATTGTAGGGCTGATTCGCATTGGTCAACTGCAGCTGTGACTCAGTGTGATGGGATGGCAAACTCCAGTGGTTGAAGAAGCAAAGAAAAACACCCCCTGAATTGCTTCAGGTTCCCCCCGATATATGACATAATATGGCCTACTAGAGCTGGGCATTGCTTTTGGAGTCCCGACAGGGAAAGGCGCCCCCAGCGGTGAGGCTAAAGTGATGTGTAAAGTGAGCTTGTCTCTTGTCTGCCTGGGCTGCCTAGACTAAGATCACTTAGACAGAGGCTAGAACTGCAGTCTTGTCGTTACCCCGGAACATGCTAAACTATTAAAGACCATCGTCTCCCATCCCCTTTTTCTCTCTTGTCCCTCCCATCTTTACCTCACCTCAGTAATAATCAGTCTTCACTCGTTAGACACTCCCCCCAAAACTATCAAAATGCAGTCCATCATTATCGCCTCCCTCCTGGCCACCGCCGTCTCGGCCAACGTCAACTTCATGGCCAACCCCATCATGAAGCGCGGTGCCATCGAGGCTCGCCAGACCGGCCTCCCTTCTCTCGGTGACATCAGCGAGGAGTGCCAGTCCGCCGTTGTCGAGATCGCCCAGGGCGTCCCTACTCCCGCCCCCGAGATCGTCTCTGATCTCCTCAAGAACCCCCAGACCGACCCTTGCAGCTTCAGCACACCCGCCTCTCTCTCCAAGGAGTACGCCGCCTACAGCTCCTCCATCATCGCCTGGTACGGCAAGAACCAGGACGATATCATGTCCGCTGTCAAGGAGTGCCCCGAGCTTGCTTCCCTCGCCAGCCTTGTCCCCGTCTGCGAGGCCTCTGCCACTGGTGCCCCCGCCTCCACCGGCCTCACTGCCACCACCACTGGTGCTGTTGCTCCCGTTGTTTCTTCTGCCGACGCAACCGCTGAGACTCCCGCTGCTACTCCCACCTCCGGTGGTTCTTCCCCCGTTGAGACCAACGGTGCTGTCGCTCGTGAGGGTGGTCTCCTCTACGTCGCCGCCGCTGCTGTCGCCGGTGTTGTTGCTGCTCTCTAAATCTGAGATGGTAACAGATGGACTGTTGGATAAGGCATTTAAAGATTAATAGTTTTTAATACAAACACGTCTCTTTCGTGCCAACTTGGAGCATTCGTAAATTGGATGTGATATTAGTGATGTTGTTAACCGTTTAAGCACAACGCCACAAACCGATTAGTTCAGCGCCATGTCTCGTATAAATTGGCCGATGGTAGCCACAGCGCTTACAGTTGTTCAGCTTTGAGTTGATACTCACAGGGATCAAGTAACAATGCAATCCAAATGCAAAAGAACGGCCCAGAATGTCATTGGTCCATATCACTGTCAAACTCTGTGATAACTGCTATGTATTGGTCAGAGAACATATTCACAGTAAGTAATGGTCAACTAACAATGTCATGATGTCCATTCTTTCAACAAAGTCCTGGGAAAGATAGGCATTGTTATTTGATAGTTGCTTGCTCGGACTGAGATATGCGATATTGATAAAGGCTGCAAAATACATCAATCTTGATGTCAAATGCCCATCTCTCGCTCTCTCGAGCTGTGCTATTTACTATCCACTTGACGATACTGACCATAACCTCAGATTCATCACACGAAACAAATCACAAGCCCAGCAATCACTCGCAAATATGAGACAGTAACATAACTACAGCATCAAACCCACTAACGAGTGTATCAAACTCCAAACACGCCAAAACAAAGTAGGCTTCTTATCTACATTCATCCTCACCCCCATCCCCATCCTCTAGGTTCTCCCAGACTGTTCTGTTCTGTGCTGTGCTTCTCATTGCTTATACCTGTTTCCCACAACTCCACCTCTCCAGTTACATGGCTCTTTTGACTGACAAAGATTGGTATCCTGCCTGGGTAAGTCAAGCCAGCCCAGACTCGAGCCTGCTCGCTGTCTAACTTCTGCCTTTAGTCTTTTGCAAGATTTATCGGTTATCCGTCAAGCTACCGACAAAAGACGGATCCTTGACACTGCCACCGGCATCTCCGAGTCCAGCAATTGGTCGGTTGTAGCTGAAGCCTTGGAATTGGTTCTGCATTGTCTGTGACAGCATGGGGCCATCAACAAAGGAATCTTGGGGCGCTTCAGATGTGAATTCGGGGTCAAAGTTGGTTGTGTCCAAAGCGTCGGCCTGTTCATGTCAGTAAGATCCAAGGTTAAAATAGGAAACGGAATACATACCACACTGGGCTTGAATGTGGGCTCGTACTTGCGCTGAAGCAACTTCCTCCAGTCAATAGCATGGAAGAAAGGGTGCGCCTTGATTTCAGCTGAGCCGTTGGCTCCCAGTCGCTCCTCAGGGTTACGGTTGAGAAGTTTGGTGAGGAGATCCTTGGCAGCTGGGGGAACCACATCTGAGAAGTGAAGAGGCTCCGATAGAATCTTGCGGTACATCTCATTGGTGTTCTCGTCATAAAAGGGTGGCAGACCCGTCAACATCTCATAGAGCAGGACGCCAAGGGTCCACCAATCAACTGTCTTGTTGTAACCTTGACCCATCAACAGCTCAGGCGCCAGGTACTCAGGAGTACCGCAGAAAGTGTTAGTTCGGTCCTCATCCTTCATGTCAAGCTTGCAAAGACCAAAATCGCACAAAGCGATGTGACCTTGGTAATCGAGGAGAATGTTCTCGGGCTTGAGATCTCGGTAGATCACGCTGAAACCGTGCAGACATTCCAGAGCACAGAGAAGTTCGGCAGTGTAAAAACGGGATCGGTTGACGTCGAATCGGTGCTCCTTTTGTAAGTGGTGGAACAGCTCACCTCCGTTGACAAAGGCCAGGACAAAGTAGAGCTTCTCTGGTGACTGGAAACTGAACTTTAGTGGCACAATGAAGGGGTTGTTGATCTGCGCCAGCACAGACCGTTCGGCGAGTGTGTGGGCGACTTCGGACCGCGAGATGATGTGTGCCTTGCGGATTGTCTTGAGGGCGTAGATTCGGTTCGTGTCCTTCTTGCGCACTTGCATGACCTTGCCGAAACTGCCCTTGCCGACAAGCTTGAGAAGTTCGAAATCCTCAATCTTGAGCTTGCCTGCTCGGGTCTCGACGTAGTCAACGCCAACCTTGATCTTTCCGGTTCCGTACTGCACGTCAACCCACTCGGCACCCTGGTGGCCGTGACGCGCTGCGAATTCGGCAGCCGCCTTCTCGCGATCCTTTTTGCTGGCCTTGGGGTCCTCGACGTACTGCTGTCGCTCTTCGAATCGGGGGTTGATGCGTACGACACCCAAAAAGATATCCTGGCTTCGACCGGATCCGGGTGGTGCCGTCGGGTTGCGCATGTACAGGTGGATGACGAGCTCTGTCACTCTTGACACATCGAACTTGTATTGGGTGTTTCCGCCAGCCCAAAGGGGGTTCTCGGGGTTTCCGTCGACCGAGTTGACAAAGACCTGGACCTTGTCGAAATCGAGGAGGGCGTACGGCATGTACTTGCCAGAAATTCTGCCGTGGTTGGTGGGGATACCGTTGAAACCACCAGCAGACGACTGCGGCCTTCCGTTGGAAAATCCGGCAGCGCGTTGTGAGGAGCTGGGTCGAACGGAACCAGAAATGGCGCTTCCAGAGGACATCGATCCTTGGTGTGATGAAGCAAATGCACTTCGGTGCTGCTCGGGGAGAGAAAATCCTTGACCTTCATGGAGTGTGACGACGAGGATACCGGGCTTGGGAGGCTTGACTACGGGGGACTGTGTCATGGCCTCAGAGGCGGCTATACTCGTCAGTCGTTAGACCTTTGTCCCAGTTTGATATGCTCACCTATGGCACTTTCGGTCGTGGGTGTGACGGCACCGCTGGCTTGGGCCTCCTTCTCCTTGTCGGTGATGGTTGAGGTGGACGGTGATCGAGAAAAGGGGCTCAAGGATTGACCCAGATGGGTTTCCTTTAACTCTGATGGACGTTAGCTGTTGCGACTGGGTGTTGGAGGTCAGCCAGATAAATACTGGATGTAAACATACTCTTGGTGAGCTTCCAAGACATGGCTACGACTGTTGATGAAGTGTTTGCAAAGCAAGTAAAGGTGCTATCGACAAAGTCGATAACTTGGAGCAGAGAGACGACGTCTGCGCTCGCTGACAAACTCCTGATCAAGCAAAAAGGCAGATGGTGAGAGTACGGTAGAGGATTCAAGTGGATGATTTGTAACCCCGCATATAAACGTGGAGAGAGCGTAGACCGGCCGCTTTGAGTCGAAAGTTTGCAGGTCGAAAGAAAGGCGAAAGGTAGATAGCGCGCCGACGATCTGGAAAAGAGCGAGATCGAAGGGAAGATGGGAGAGTTTTGTTGTCAAGTCGAAGTCAAGTCTGGGTCAGGTATGAGGAGGCGAAGCAACAAGAGCCCGAGACGAGACGAGCCGAGCCCAGATGGCACCTAGTGGACGTGAACGGGGGGGATGGAAAGAAGGGGAGCCGTCCGTGGCGGTGGACCTTTTGAGATAGCTTCAGGGGATATGCACTGTGACTAGAGTTTGTGCAGCGCTGTTTAAGTGCTGTAAACACAGTGTCTCAGTCTGCGACACAGGAGCTTCAGACTGTGGGGAATGGCTGGTCTGGGCTGTGCTGTCAGGTTGAGGTAAAGCCACTACACGGGCTCTAGCTTTGTTGATCTTAAAGCGAGGCTCCAGTCAAGCATCCATAAGCATAAGGGGTAAATGAGATGGAACTTTTTAGTCCATGTAGCAAGACTTGCCCGCAAGATCAAGATCTAGGTCTAGAGTTTGCCCAATCCAAAGCCCAATTGAGGGTGCACTGTATGTATTGCATGTTAGATCGTTCAACTTGTACAGCCACACCTGATGATGTAAAAGACTGACGCGTGTCGAACAACCTGCTTGGTTGGATAGGTGTGAATTGCAGGGTAAATTACCGAATTAGAATAGGTATCTGAGAATAGAACAGCTATGTACTTAATTGTGCATGATGGTCAAGATCGGTAGAGGTCCACATTGAAACTTTTGTTTTGGATGTTACATCCGAGCATGAGTTTGCACCAAAGTGTCAAGTAGAACCAGCATAGACCACAGATTTTCGATTATGCTAATGGTAATGTGCGTGCAATGAAGTACGGTAAACGAGATAATTCACAAATAATTAATAATAATAATAAACCACGTAAAAGGACTTCAATTGAGACATCATGTCTATCATCTATCCGACTGTCGAGTTACCCTATAACCCCTTTTCTGGAGCATCCCTGCGATAAGAAGGGATAAGGAGGTCGAGGCCTGATACTTCAGGCCAACAACACATGGCATTGGATGGGATGGCCAGCCTGGCAAGAGCCGCAGGACACATTTTGGGGAGCTCAAAATTGAAGAGCTAAAGCTACATTGTCAATCCAAAAACCGAATCACGATTGATGATTAGCGTTTGAATATTTGGCTCTGTTTTTACTCTTGTTACCTCTAGTATTACTTCCTTTGCGACCACTGTCGTCCCGCATGGTAGACTCCTCCAGGGATTCTTGCCGTTGACCCCACTACCTCACTCACTATCACCGCCCTTGCTGGACAGCTTGCAACTTCAACTCTGCGCAACGCGACAACGACGACATACGACAAGATGAAGTTAGACGTCAAGGTTAGTTTGGATGTCGTTCCGGGTGCGCCTCGTTGATAGCAGGGCCATGCCATGTTGTCTCGAGCGCAGCAACCAACTGCCTACAGCTTCACAGCTTCAACCTTGCGATCTGATCCGAGCTGACACGTTTCGCAATACAGCGCCAGCTCTATGCTCGCAGTGAGCGAGTCAAGGGCATTGATTTCCATCCTCACGAGCCATGGATTCTCACAACCCTCTACAGCGGTATGCCCTTCGATTGTAGAGGTTCTGTTCCCAGCTAACAGTATAGGCCACGTCTACATCTGGTCCCACGAAACCCAACAGATCGTCAAGACCTTTGAGCTCACCGATGTCCCTGTCCGCGCCGGTCGATTCATTGCCAGGAAAAACTGGATTGTCTGCGGTTCCGATGACTTCCAACTACGAGTCTACAACTACAACACCTCCGAGAAGATCACCTCTTTCGAGGCGCACCCCGATTACATTCGAGCGATTGCCGTCCACCCCACACAGCCCTTTGTGTTGACTGCCTCCGATGACATGACCATTAAGCTTTGGGATTGGGAGAAGGGATGGAAGTGCGTGCAGGTGTTCGAGGGCCACGGCCACTATGTCATGGGATTGGCCATTAACCCCAAGGACACAAACACTTTTGCGTCAGCCTGTCTCGATCGAACTGTCAAGATCTGGAGTCTTGGATCCTCCACCCCCAACTTCACCCTCGAGGCCCACGAGACCAAGGGTGTCAACCACGTCGACTACTACCCTCACTCCGACAAGCCCTACCTTCTCACCACTTCCGACGACCGAACCGTCAAGATTTGGGATTACACCACAAAGTCCCTGATCGCCACTCTCGAAGGTCACACTAACAATGTTTCGTTCGCTTGTTACCACCCCGAATTGCCCGTCATCATTTCTGGTTCCGAGGACGGTACGATAAGGATATGGCACGCCAACACCTACCGATTCGAGCAGTCTCTTAACTACAGTCTGGAGCGAGCCTGGTGTGTTTCGTATCAAAAGGGCAAGCAGGGCGTTGCTGTTGGTTTTGACGATGGTGCTGTCGTTGTCAAGCTTGGTCGTGAGGAGCCAGCCGTATCGATGGATACATCTGGCAAGCTCATCTGGGCTCGTCACAACGAGGTTGTCTCTTCTATTATCAAGGGAGGAGGTGCGTACCGAGATCCATTTGTCGAATCATGCTAACGATTATAGATGCCTCT
Source organism: Fusarium praegraminearum (assembly GCA_002093855.1). Taxonomy (NCBI): domain Eukaryota; kingdom Fungi; phylum Ascomycota; class Sordariomycetes; order Hypocreales; family Nectriaceae; genus Fusarium; species Fusarium praegraminearum. Next base: position 129,808 of record LXHY01000086.1, read on the forward strand.
ATTAAGGATAACGAGCCCATCTCGCTCCCCACCAAGGATCTCGGCACCTGCGAAGTTTACCCTCAGACGCTCATTCACTCCCCCAACGGCCGATTCGTCGCTGTTTGCGGTGATGGTGAATACATCATCTATACTGCCCTTGCCTGGCGTAACAAGGCTTTCGGCTCAGCACTCGACTTTGTTTGGGCTTCCAAGGAAAACAGCAACGACTTTGCTATCCGAGAGTCAGCCATGAGCGTCAAGCTCTTCAAGAACTTTGTCGAGAAGAGCGGCGGTCTTGATGTCGGGTTCCAGGCCGAGAGACTCCACGGCGGTGTTCTTCTCGGAGTTACTGGTCAGGGTGGTGTCTCCTTCTTCGATTGGACAACTGGCGGCCTTGTCCGAAGAATCGAGGTTGAGCCTAAGCAGGTTTACTGGTCCGATAGCGGAGAGTTGGTCGCAATCGCCTGTGAGGACACCTTTTACGTGCTACGATTCTCTCGCGAGAACTATGTTGAGGCTGTCCAGTCTGGACAAGTCGAGGAAGATGGTGTTGAGGCTGCCTTCGAGGTTATCACCGATATTAGTGAATCGTATGTATACCCCCCAAATTTGTGTTTGAAACCTGCTGACCAGACAGTGTACGAACTGGAGAATGGATTGGCGACTGCTTCATCTACACCAACAGCACTAACCGACTCAACTACCTTGTTGGCGACCAAACATACACCATCTCTCACTTCGACAAGGCTCAGTACATCCTGGGCTACATCCAGCGTGACTCCCGAATCTACCTCGCCGACAAGGATGTCAACGTCACCTCTTTCGGTCTTTCTCTCCCTGTGCTTGAGTACCAGACTCTTGTTCTTCGAGAGGATATGGAGACAGCTGCTGAGCTGCTACCAACTATCCCTGAAGACCAGCTCAACAAAATTGCTCGATTCTTGGAAGGCCAGGGTCACAAGGAGCTTGCGTTGGAGGTTGCAACAGATCCCGAGCACAAGTTTGACCTTGCCCTAGCGCTGAATGAGCTTGCTATTGCTCTGGACCTTGCCCGCGAGGCTGATGCTGACCACAAGTGGAAGACTGTCGGTGACGCTGCGCTATCAGCTTGGGACGTCGCCCTTGCTGCCGAGTGCTTTACACATGCCAAGGATCTCGGATCCCTGCTACTTCTGCACTCATCAACAGGTGACCGAGATGGCCTATCTGCTTTAGCTGCTCAGGCACAAGAGGCTGGTGCTCACAACGTTGCCTTTTCATGCCAATGGCTCCTTGGCAACATTGAGGCTTGCACACAGATTCTTACCAACACTGGCAGACTCGCAGAAGCCGTTCTCTTCAGTCAAACTTACCAGCCCAGCTTGACTGTGCCGCTAGTAAACCAGTGGAAGGAGGGTCTGGAGAAGAACAAGAAGGCTCGAGTAGCCAAGCTTATCGGTGTGCCTGGCGAGGACGACGAGCTCTTCCCCGAGTGGGATGAGTGGCTCAAGCTTGAGAAGGAGGGTGGCGCTGCTACAGAACCCGTTAATGGACAGAAGGAAGATTCTGAACCTGAAGCCGAGGCCGAGGCTGAGGCTGAGGCTGAGGATGACGAGTCTGAAGAGGACGACGAGTAAATGCAGTGGCAGTAGCTATCAGATATGTTGTGCGTGTGATTTAAACAGAGCAATGGTGCTTAGATGGCTGGTGTAGAAAAGGTTTGGTCATTTTTCGTCAGGGTTGCCATGGCATCAATGAGTATAATGAAAAGAAATTGACAGTTACTTTTATTTATGCTGAAGTGTTGAGGTTCGTGAATGTTTTCAGGATTGGTACCCATGTCAACACCCGAGATGGTGGTTAGGAAGATCAGTTGGTCGTGTTTTCATATCATATGAAGTCTGGATCTCAACTAGTCTACCTTGGCGACATGGGTTTCCTATAGAGATTGCCGTGGTTAGTATATGGAGGTATGTATTTTGTGCCCTAAGCTATAAAACTGATACACCCTGAGGCATTTTCGGCTCATGATTTGAGAAAAAAAAAAGACATTTAGGTTCTGGTTAAACTTATGCCATGTCAGGGTTTAGTCTTGATTGCTTCTTTGGGGGTGAAGAGTGCCGAGGACATGGATGGATATTGGGGGACAGTCACCATGGTGTGTCAAAGCATTAAATAAGCTACTGCAGGTGGATCATTATGGATAATGCATGTTTCCTTTACTAGAGTACAGTTTACACCACATTCCAGCTAATTCACAACTCAACCTACAATAACAAGAGCGAATTTGGATTTGATAGACATCTTGGTGGTGAGACCGGAGGTGATGCGGGACAACTGCGGCGAGTGCCCGGCTCTACCGGAACTTGGACACGATGACGCAGGGCTGTTGATTATGGAGACATGACGAAAAGCTGTGAAAAGTTCAGTCAGCCAGGCTAGGTGATTAGAAAGATACTCTGCGTATCAGTCAGTGACAGTGAAAAAATTGATGGTAAAATGTAGCTCAATCATGGCAGCAGGTAACATTGCTAGGCGGGGCTGTCAGTTAGCGTAATGGTGCACAGCTATAGCTCCGAATTCTGGTAGTGAGAAACATGGTGTAGAGGAATGTTGTCATTGGAGGGGTTAAAATGCTGGGTGAGTTTGAGCTTGAGAGACTTTAACTTGGGGGTTAATTGATAAAGCACGATTAATTGCGTATTAATTAACTATCGTGATAAAAGTGCCAACTATCAATTAACAACACCAATCATTTCGTATCAATACCCAACTTTAATTAATCATATCATGACATCAAACGGTTGACTTGAAGCTTCCACTTCCACTTGGTGGGATGATGACCCCACCCCGCCCGTGCTTTTGCTCTTTCCCCCTCCACTCATGGAACAGCTCAGGTATGAGGACCTGATCTGAAGCAAAATACAAGACAACATCATTTCCCCTCTTCTTCTTAAACTCCCTCTCCCCCTCTGTTTTCCTTCTAAACTCCTCATACTCATCCAAATATCGATAAAATGGCTCCAGCAAACACTCTCCCCGCTTGGTCTGACCTCCAGTCGCACCGCGACAGCGTTGGCAAGTCCTTCGTCCTCAAGGAAGCCTTTGCTTCTGACCCTCAGCGCTTCGACCGATTCACCCGCACCTTTACCTCTGGTGGTGTCAGCTCCGAGATCCTCTTCGACTTTTCAAAGAACTTCCTCACCGATGAGACCCTCGACCTCCTCGTCAAGCTCGCTGAGCAGGCTGGCGTTGAGAAGAAGCGAGATGCCATGTTTGCTGGCGAGAAGATCAACTTCACCGAGGACCGTGCCGTCTACCACACTGCCCTGCGAAACGTTGGTGGTTGGGACATGAAGGTTGAGGGTGTTGATGTCATGAACACACAGGGCGGCGTCAACGATGTCCTCCAGCACATGAAGGAGTTTTCTGAGCAGGTTCGCAGCGGAGAGTGGAAGGGATACACCGGCAAGAAGCTCACCACCATTATCAACATTGGTATCGGTGGTTCTGACCTGTAAGTTGCTTTGCTATACTGTATCCTGTAGACCAAGCTAACATCCCACAGTGGCCCTGTCATGGTCACCGAGGCTCTCAAGCACTACGGTGCTGACGACATGAAGCTTCACTTCGTCTCCAACATTGACGGCACACACATCGCCGAGGCTCTCAAGGAATCTGACCCTGAGACCACTCTCTTCCTCATTGCCTCCAAGACCTTCACCACTGCCGAGACCACTACCAACGCCAACACAGCCAAGAAGTGGTTCCTCGAGAAGACCGACAACAAGGGCGAGATTGCCAAGCACTTTGTTGCCCTCTCCACCAACGAGGAGGAGGTGACCAAGTTTGGCATTGACAGCAAGAACATGTTTGGCTTTGAGAGCTGGGTCGGTGGTCGTTACTCTGTCTGGAGTGCCATTGGTCTGAGCATTGCTCTCTACGTCGGCTTTGACAACTTCCACAAGTTCCTCAGCGGTGCTCACGCCATGGACAAGCACTTCCGCGAGACTCCTCTCAAGGACAACATCCCTATTCTCGGTGGTCTCCTGAGCGTTTGGTACTCTGACTTTTTCCAGGCCCAGACTCACCTTGTTGCTCCGTAAGTTTAGTTTGGATGTTCAGTAAGTATGCAGACACTAACAGTTATCAGTTTCGACCAGTACCTACACCGATTCCCTGCCTACCTCCAGCAGCTCTCCATGGAGTCTAACGGCAAGACCATTACCTCTGACGGCACTTCTGCCAAGTACACCACTGGTAAGTTATTATATGCGCAACAAAGACCAAGCAAGCTAACCAGTTAGGCCCCATCCTTTTCGGCGAGCCTTGCACCAACGCTCAGCACTCCTTCTTCCAGCTTGTTCACCAGGGCACCAAGCTGATCCCCACCGACTTTATCCTCGCTGCCAAGTCCCACAACCCCGTCAGCGACAACCTTCACCAGAAGATGCTTGCTTCCAATTACTTTGCCCAAGCCGAGGCCCTCATGGTTGGCAAGACTGACGAGCAGGTCCGCGCCGAGGGTGCCCCTGAGGAGCTTGTCCCTCACAAGCGATTCTTGGGTAACCGACCTACCACCTCTATTCTCGTCGGTGGCGCCATTGGCCCTGCCGAGTTGGGTGCTCTGATCGTCTACTACGAGCACCTCACCTTCACTGAGGGTGCTATCTGGGACATCAACAGCTTCGACCAGTGGGGTGTCGAGCTGGGCAAGGTCCTGGCCAAGAAGATCCTCAAGGAGCTTGATGAGGAGGGTAACGGCGAGGGTCACGATGCGTCTACTGGTGGCCTCATTGGTGCCTTCAAGAAGTATGGTCAGAACTAAAAGGAGTATGAGTGATGATAATGGATAGAGAGTGGCGCGATGATGGTAATAATTAAAATAGCATAAACAAGTTTGGTTAAATTCGATGTTCTGGACCGTTGAAGAGTGATCTAGGTCTTGTTGGATGAAGTGTGCATGTACAAGGATATACTTGTGAATGAGGATTGTTAGTTCTGTCTTCGGATGTTGACCGCAGTGAGACAAGCCAATAGGTCATCTTGTAATCTACAGATGTGAGTGAGTGAAGTTGCATTAACTACCTTCCGATGAACCGAATGCAGAACATGTTGCGCGATTTCTCGCATTGAACGGATCCCATTAATCGCAACACTTTGATGTGAATTATCGCATCTATAGAGAAGCTTTGATGACACGTGTGAATATCTACACAGAGGTATTAAGTTGAGAAGTACATGTAGTTAATTTGTCTCACGTATGCGTATGTCCATGTTGGAAATTTGAACTGCCTTTTACCTTGGCGGAACCTGAACTGCAGTTTTACGTGTAGGGTAGTACCAGCAAGGGAACATGAATTGGATTCTTTCTGTGATACTTCATTATGAGGGAGAAATACTCAGTCTCACCTGTGCAGGGTTTACAAGAGAATGTTGGCTACCTACACTCTCACATGTACTTGATACTGTCGATGATATTTCCGCTTTGGGAGTGATACAGAACGGTTGGTGGTGAGACCAAGACTGCTTAGAGAAAGTGGAGTTGTTTTGGTTTGCGGGGGAATATGGGGAAGAAGGAGGGGGAAGTGATTGATGTGATTGTGATATCAAGATAAAGAGTCATTGTGGCATGTTTGTGAGTTATATCGCGCAAGACAGAGTGATACTGCAGAGTGGTATTTTAGGTATGGGGTACTGTTGAGATGGTGGTGGCTTTTGGCGGGGAGAGAAGATGTGTGTACACAACCCCAGACTTTGATGGAGATGATGAGGGCGGGGAAAGGGAAGATTACTGCATGGTTCAAGGCAGATCGGGCAATCAATAATGGATTCAATTGAGTCGAAATGGACTGTCAAGAGGTGTTGATCGATTTGGGTGCGATAAGGCATCATGATGGGACAAGAGGACATAGTTCGGCTCATGTCGGGATCACGATAATTGTTTACCCAGAGACTCCTTTGGTTCAAATGAATGACGATCACTTTGCTTCTATGGAGTACTCCGTTAAGTCTCCGTACTTGTTGAACATTGATCGTCATGAGCGACGTATCCGTACCCAAGCGAGGTTCATCTGCAGTGCTGCACTTGTCATGCAAAGTCACCATCTGAATAAGCCGCCAAAAAGCCACCCGTCGGTTCTGATTTCGTCAGTCCTTTTCTGCAGTACCTGGACTTACAAGTTGTACTTGACGGCTTGACTTGACTTGGTCTGGTCTTGTTAGCAGAACAAAACTCCACCCACACTAATCCGTCCAATGCGATGCGATGCGACACTAAGAGGATTTTTTGTTTGCATTGCGCTTAGACAACATGAAGTCAGTGTGGGTGGGCCATTGCAGTGTTAGCAGTTCTACGGTAAGGACCGTCAAAGGGATAGGTAACCTCTGACGTCGTGAGGCTTTTCACGATGTTCTTGTCCCCGGACCGTTTGGTGAGATCGATGACGAGCGAGTCAAGACGACGTGGTGTTTTTGCTGTCTTATATCCGGTTTTCCACGGTTCATCGATATGCGTGAGTCAGTACAGCACAGCGCAGCAGAGAGCGAAGCGAACAGAAAACAAATGCTATGCTACGTCGGTCAGTCACAATCGGTAAGTTGGTGGCTTGGACCCTTAGAAGAAGCGAACTGGACCCTGCGTGATGAACGAGATAAAGCACGTAACAGACGGTCAGTTAGTAACTGTGAATAAGAGCATTTGCCGGAGAAATGTTGGCATGTTTCCGAGTGATATTAATTAGGCTGTTATTGCCATCCCGAAAAAAAGATACCTTTCCCAGATCAACAGGTACAGCAAACAAAATTACAATTCCTAGCGCGGTAAACGTGGGTAAAATGTTTATTGCACAAAGAGACATGAAGCCATCACCAATCGGATAACGGCGCTAAGTACGTTGCCAAGGTAAACCGTTCTTGGCTTCAAGTCCCACCGGTAGACGAGGATGTGATTCGTTCTGCTGGACAGCGTTATCTACGGACTGAGGCTATGTTGAGTTACATACAGTATACGGACGGAAACGGACAGACGGAAGAGTTAGCATCTCGGGGTTGAGGCCCGATGGGGACGAGGTCAGGGATATACGGGACTGTACGGTTTTTGATCCGACAGAATAAACAATCGTCCCTATTACCCTTGAGCGAGAAATAAAAATTGAGGGAATTTACTGTACGAGGTTCAATGGCATGACTCCTTCGGAGCGATTACGGTGGTAGGATTAGGAATGGCCGTTTCTTTTCACCTCACTCTGTCCCTGGAGCAGTTTAGTCCAGGCCGAAAGCCCTGTAACCCGACCCTGAATGCACTGTACAGGAACTGTCCAGAGATATGACGTCGGTGGTTGCAGATAGGTTGTAGATGCAGATGCAGAGCAGATGCACTTGGTCAGGTAAGACGACAGACGGCAGACGACGACTCTCAACGCCCGTTTGTCACAAGCTAGGTAATACAGATGATACACATTTACAGATGGCTTGTAGCACATGAGATAAGAAATAAATGACTAGTCTGTTAATAAGGGATTACACGTGCTGCTACACTGCATGCGGTAACTGATATAGGACAAGTCGGAAGCGTCTTTGTCAGTCTCAGTCTCACAAGCGATATACGCGCCCTTGGACGGAGGTTTAAAGCCTCAATTTGATACCTTTGAATTGCCGAAAGTCTTCACATGCGTCGGAATAAGGGTCCCCACTTATGCCGGGCTCAAGTTTCGGGTTTCAAGATGTCAGCCATTTTGGAAATACCCTCACTTTTTCGAATTGAAGCCAGCACACCGTCTAAGCCACGAGCACCCCACCCTGTCAACATAATTGGTGGAATGGATGGGCTGGGCCCTGCAGGTAAGGGTAAGGCAGGTTGCACATGCAGAGATCCCAAGCCGCCTTTTCGATTATCGTCAACAACAAGGGCATCAAGTAATTAGACGAGAGTTGACGTTGAAATGGCGGAGAGGAGTGGCCGAGATGCCGACGACAGGTGGCCGTGTTTACGTGTCGTTCATCACGATCGAAGAATAAAAACACATGACTGATTGACATACATAGCAAGTCATAATTATGGACGAAAAAAAAAGGAGAGTGATGAATTAAATATGGGCTATGAAATCATGTCAATCGAGATATCGCAGGTTGGGTCAGTGAATCGACAACATCGTGAGATGAGAAACAAGGAGGTTGACTAACACTGATAAAATTTAGAACGAGTGATGTCAACTGCCCCAGGTTTTTTCTTAGTGTTCCTGTTTGTCTGGGGCTCCAAATCTGGTTCCATTTGTTTAATTCCAACCAGTCCAAGTTGTGTTGCACTGCGCTCTTAAAGACCCACGATGGAGGAAGCCGACGTCAGAGAGAGGGGAACGTGTGTTCCTTTATCCACCCGGCAGAGGTACCTGGGAGTATCTGGATGATTCTTTAATTGCTGTCAGTGGAGAAGATGTTAGTGTCGATATCTGCGATGAAATACAAAGAGAATTGCAGCGAAAATGGTTAATTGTTTGGGATATTTGCAGAGGCTCAAAACAAATCTCTCAAAATCTATTGTCACAGTACCAAGATGTGGCGTGAGATAGGGTCTTTCATGTCTTTGTCTAGACGTTCCATGGTTCGCTTCAGGCAAGGCGGCCCTCAAAGTTCTCTTCCATCAGTGAGGTGACTGTGTTACAGTGGAGACAAGCTGGGCTGGGCTGTTTAGACCCCTGTAAACCTGGGAAACTCCCTGTAGTGCCGGATAACCTCCGTCGAGCAAACACCCGTGGACCTCCTGGCTCGATGCATGAGGCACTGCATTCATGTGTCAAGGCACCGTCCGTTAAACGGCAGCGTCCGCAACTACCAATCATCTGCTAGGAGGCCTGTCGACCTGCTCGTTGTCATCATTGATTTGATCCTTGCTTGTGTGTTACGGTTTGGGCTAGCGACCGTAACCAATGGATAAGACCTGAAGTAGCCACGGGCAGATGTAACCAAAATGCCAAGACTGTACTTGTTGCAGCAGATGATGGCATGGTACAGAAGGTACATGCAGTACTTGCCCGCTGTGCAGGGTCCCCACTTGCCTTGTAGGTGCTAGGTACAGTGGACCCCCCCTCTAACCATGAGATGCCATCATCTATGGATCCTGTCCCCTTGACCCGTCATCGTCACGGAAGACGACTCTCATCTACCCACCACTTTAGACAGTGACGAGACTGATATATAAACTCGTCTTTTCCCTCGTTACGGTCACCGTTTCTATCTCTCATCTCATTCCATCTACTCTTCCATACAATACAAATATCTCATAGTCTTATACCAAGACATCCATCACATACACTTACACCACACTTATACCACCCTCTACTACTTACACACACATCTTACATACACATTCATCATGGCTAAGACAGCTGTTCACTTTGGCGCCGGTAATATCGGTATGTTCTTCCCTAAACATCTCTCCTAATCTTCTGCTAACATCTCCAGGCCGCGGCTTTGTCGCTTGCTTCCTCCACAACTCTGGCTACGACGTCATCTTCGCCGATGTCAACGACACCATCGTCAACCTCATCAACGAAACTCCCTCTTACAAGGTCATCGAGGTCGGATCCGAAGGAACCACCGAGAACACAATCACAAACTACAAGGCCATCAACTCTCGAACACACGAGCAGGACCTCATCGAGGCCATCCGCACAGCTGACATTGTCACTTGCTCAGTTGGTCCCAACATCCTCAAGTTCATCGCTCCCGTTATCGCCAAGGGCATCGACGCCCGCTCCACAGACAGCGCTCCCCTACATGTCATCGCCTGCGAGAACGCCATTGGAGCCACAGACACTCTCGCTGAGCATATCAAGGACCCTCGCAACACTGAGCCCTCTCGTCTTGAGGACCACCACTTGAGAGCTCGCTACGCCAACTCTGCCATCGACAGAATCGTCCCCGCCCAGGACCCCAACGCTGGACTCGACGTCACACTAGAGAAGTTCTTCGAGTGGGTCGTTGACCGCACTCCCTTCCAGGACGTTGGCATCCCCGACATCGAGGGCATCAACTGGGTCGACAACCTTGCTCCCTTCATCGAGCGCAAGCTCTTCACCGTCAACACTGGCCACGCCACCGCTGCTTACCACGGCTACAACCGAAGAAAGCGCACTGTCTACGATGCTCTCCAGGACAAGGAGATCATGGCCGAGGTGCGCGGTGCTCTCATGGAGACCAAGAGCCTGATCGTCGCCAAGCACGAGATCGACGACGAGGCCCAGGCCGCTTATGTCGAGAAGATCATCAAGCGAATCGGCAACCCCCACTTGGAAGATGCCGTTGAGCGAGTTGGCCGTGCTCCCCTGCGCAAGCTCTCTCGCAAGGAGCGATTCGTCGGCCCCGCTGCCGAGCTCGCTGAGAACGGACAAAGCATCAAGTACCTCCTCGATGCCATCGAGATGGCTTTCCGCTTCCAGGAAGTTACCGACGACGAGGAGTCCAAGGAGCTTGCCAAGATCATGTCAGAGAATGGACCCGAGGATGTCGTCAAGCAAATTTGCGGCATTCAGGACAACGAGAAGATCTTCCCTGAGCTTGTTAACGTTGTGCAACGTGTCCAGGCCGACAGTGCTGAGGACTAAGCTGGATGCTTTCGTCTCGGTTCATTTACTAGATTGGTTTCTTACGAGGCAAGGCGTTTTATGAGGTTACGATACAACATTTGTCAGCATGGCGCAGGATTGGATATGAGGACTCGATATGCATAAGTCCTTTGGTTTATAGATTGATATAGCGATGAATACATCGGTTTCTTAACTTAATTCTTTTAAATTGTGACCATTATTGATGACTGTGAATCCTTGTACATTGCAAAGCAACACTGGTTTGCTAAGTAAGTATTACTAAGTTGATGACTTGATGGGCGAGTGGCAAGATGAGGCATTTACTGGGCCAGTTCCATGACATGAATCAAGAGAAATGATAAAATAAGGTACTGTGAATATCGTAATCATTACATGTTACTATCATTAAATTTAGTGATCGAGACATAAAGCTATTGCACACTCTTCGTGGCAAGACCCGTTATCTTGGTAAGACAAACGGAGATCCAATCCTATCGAGACTAATGGCCCGATCATGACAACTGCGAATGCAACATATAATTTAATAGCAACCAGATGCATACCATGATCTTAGATACAATCATGAGATAGACTCGGATGTAACACGAGACTTGAGCCTCATTATTCGGCCCAGTTTCATCCCAGCCCAACTCCACCACCATAACGGAGCCGCTAAAGCAGGGATTGTCAAACCGTCCGATCGGTAGGCCCGTAATCTCAACCATCCTTGACTATATAACATCATATGGCCTGATTCTAGATATTCGTTGGCCGAATTTCCTTCCGACATCATTCCACGATGCTTCTGTGGCTGGCAGGTCTAGGCTTGGTCACCGCCTCAATCACCATTCCGCTCTCACCCGTCGCGCCACTGCCGCTATCTCATCAAGGCGCTGCGACTTCGGCCGACGATTTGTTCAGAAAAAGTTGTCCTGAAGAAGTCGCCTCCTCAAACCCGTATACTGCCTCTCTGCTCGCATCCTCGTTCTCCAATGATGTCTTAGCCACAGGGCATGTATTTCCCTCTTCGGGCGGGTTTATACGAGGCGCCGTTGAAGCGTGGGCGCAGCATCAACATCTCGTGTTGAGGCCTGAAGAAGTCTGGTTTGAGGTACTTGTGCAGATGAATCTCTACATGAGCATTCATTCTGAAAAGGTCAGGGGTTTATTTGTCGAGCACGAGGGCGGAAAAGAAAAGATTGTCGTCGAGGGAAATACGTGGGATGATTTGGTTGTCGGATTTGGAGACGAGATTGATAAGCGTGTCAAGACGACATGGTTGAAGGACTGGATCATGCCCGGCTTTAGCACTTCCACCCCTAAAGACGATGTCACCGCCGCCGTACTCATGATGGGTCTCATGAAGCAGTTCTTTGACTTTGAGGGATGGGTGGTTTGCGGTATACCCAGTGTCACGCTACTAGGCACGAGAGAAGACTGGGTCAAGCTTGAAGCCAAGCTGGACTATCTCAAAGAATTCGGCCCAGATCCTGAATTGTTTGCAGAGATGCTCAGGCCGATCATGAAGAGATTTGTTACTTCATGGGATGATGCACATGCAGAAGAAACAAAATTGTTCTGGGAGCAGATTGTGAGAGTTAAGAAACAGTGGTCTTGCGGCGAAGGAGCAACCGAGTGGGATGTCAGTGGTTGGATAACTGGGTTTGACTTTTTTGATAGGAATGGTTGGAGAAGAGGATATGACGCATGGAAGGAATTTGATGAAGACGAGGAGGAGGAAGAAACTGTCAAAGAAGAACCTCAGATGGGCATATTTGCTACCGACTGGAGTATCATTATGGATGGACAAGAGTACATTTCTCTCTCTTTATCGAATATTCCTACGGGCTACGCAAAGGCGCCCGTCAAGATGAAGGATTATCCTCATCCTGGAGTCGATACGGAAGCGTATTTACTCGCTGGAAATGTTGGAGTGGAGAGGATTGAAGAAGGAGGCAAAGTCACGGCACAACCTGTTAGTGGATGGTTTGCGTATGGGCCCGTAGACTCGAATTATACGATTGGGCCGTTCGTTGGAAGTGGGAGTGAGATGGAGAGTATTGCTGTTGGTATTGAGAGTTGTAAAGCTACCAAGGGAGAAGAAGAAGTAAAGGATCTGTAGGTCAAATATGGTCTGAGGTATCAGAGAGAAGAAAAGACATAAAAGAAGAGATCACATCAAGTGTAGACACCAGTCATAGAGGGTAAAGAAAGAAAAAACGCCACCACAGCACGATGATCCACAAAGCGAGTGAATGACTAGAAATATCTACCAGTCAAGTTTGGGCTTGGGTGCTTTCCACCCCTTGCAGCAGTACCCTGGTATATCCTCCAGTGACTTTCCTAGAAGTCCCCAAGGAGGATTGCATCCGTTGGAGGTCTTTACCCATGCTTCGTCATTAAAGAGGTAGAAGTTATCTTGGAGTCGGTCAGTGACAGGATCATAATAACTAGGGAATGGTATGTAACTTACCATCTTTGCAGGCGCAGATATAAGGAAGGCAGCAGCGACCTTTCTTTGAGATTGTACTGGAGAAATGTCAGTATATATCCTAGGACAAGTGGTGATAGAATAGGGAGTGCGAACTAGTGGTAGCATCCCGAGTTGGCCTTGTCGGGAAGTGGTTTGAGGATGACAGGTTCTGGAGGCGTCGCAACGGCGAGACCGAGGGAGAAGAGGGATACAAAAGCGAGTTTCATGACGATTGACTTGTCAGTTGAGTTGAGTGGAGTAAGTCAAGCCAAGTGATCTAGTTGAACAGAGTAATTGGTTCATATATCCATCTTGATAGCCTAAGGGTATGCGAGATCCTAGAGATTGTTGCTATTTCGGGCAATAGATGTCAGAGCTTGTGCACGGTTGGGAAGTCCTTTGATGAGGTGTATAGTGATGTGAGTACAAGATCTACGTATGGGAAGCGGAGGTTTTTGTATACAGATTCGGTATAAGTAAGCGAATATCCAAATGAGCGGTGGGAAGATATGTATTATGGATGTCCCAGGGGGATTTATTGACTGCCACTGTGTCTGTTACTCAGTGGCAAGTTCAAGGGTGTCTCGATGAACATGGATCAAGTCTAGTTGATCTCACAAAGCCGAGACTATATAAGAGGTGTAGAATGGTAATATAGCCGAATCGATAGATTTCTGAACTGTGTAACTGGATCAATCCCCAAATAGCAACTCGACACATCTTTGTTACTCTAAAACCGCGTGGTGCTCCAAGCTTTATTTCCACCACCTGCGGGACGAAGAACAAAGAAAGAGAGCATCCCTCAAAAGGTGAGTGGGAAAGATGGAAGAGTATAGAAGTTCTGGATGAAGTGAAATATGGCGAGGAAGTTGAGGCAGAGTGTTGATTCAGAGGTGAATTGGTGGTCGTGGGATTGAGACACGAGTGATGATGGTGTACCAAGTCAGAGAACTGGATAGACTCGAACAATACATCCTGCCACGCTTTAGTCAACATGATCTTATGCTTTATGGTCTTATTATGCTTTCTACGTTGTGACCTTTTACGTGTCCGCGTTCTAGCTCCTCGGGTCAACCTTGATACCTCAGAACGCTTCACAGCAACATTGTCTAGGTCGATGAATGAATGGTAACGACACGCAAATCGATAAAAAACACACGCAGTGTATTGGCCTCAACTATCTAGGCCTCGCTGTCTTGACTGTCGTCATCTGCTTCGCTGTTGCTGTCAGCAGCCCTCGCCTCGAATTCCTCGATTTCTTGCACTGCCTTTTGTACTGCCATGTACACCTTGGATTGCAGTGCGTCGTCCTGTGTATTGGCCTTGGATATCAACTGAAACAAGTTTCTCTGGATTTCGAATAGTCTCATCCGTGAACAGGTCATGTTGGGATTATCAGGCGGACCCCAGTGCCTGGGGTCAATCTTGCTGGTGTCGAATCTATCATGGTCAGTAAAGGTCTCAAGCCGATGTTCATTAACAAGCATACCCCACGGGGTACATGACGTTTACCCATTGCGTCCGTGGTGATCGCATTTCACGCCACTGGGATTTCACCTTGGCTTTTTTGTCACCGAACAAGTATACTTTCAGGTCTTGCATCTCTTTCTTCAGAGTATCAACAGTAACGAAAGAACAGGCACCCTTTCTCTTGAACTCGTCAACTGGAAGGTTACGCCAATCTGAAACAGGTAGCCACTCCTGCGATGCAATGTATATGGTTAGGTATCCTTCGGGTTTGAATACCATAACAAAAATGTACCACCGCTGTTGCGGAGTTGAAGAGGACATTTTGCGTGGCGAAGAGATGTTCTCTAGCGAATGCGTTGACGATAACGAGCGTGATGACGATGATGATGTTGTTGCTAATGTTGGTAAATTGAACGGCGAAGATTGGAGTAGGATCCGTGCCTTGATCAAAGTCTTTTGTGACTTTCCTAGAAGCGCAGGTGCCTTGGATGGGGTTGCTTTGCCTTGTTGAAAAGGTCTCGAGATTTGATACTCAAAGGGCAGTCACAGCCTACCTACTAGTAGGTAATACTGGGACGAGTCAAATCAAGATAGGTACGTAGCGTCAGGAGAGTCTTTGCCTTGGTACTAAGGTAGGCTGGATACAGTGTGCTGAGAATTGTGCTCATCGATTCTTCAGATTCATCTAGTAACTACCTGTCATGTGATGTAACAGCACGAAGTTCAGTCTCCGTTCCCTTGATGCTCCACCGTATATGATAGCGGAATGTCAAAGTCAGACATAGTTTTAAATCAAGACATTCTCACCCCCCCAGTTCATCCTTGCTTCAGCCTCAACATCGCACCTGCCAACCACGGGCATACCCTTCCTTAAATCTCGGTAACCTGAAATCCCATCCTTTGCTGAAGCGCAGGGATCTTCTCGGGCCCAGTCACTTTATGAAAGAGCCGTCCTGTGGCACTCCTCTTGACACACTCGATGATGAACGACACGGCTTCGTCTCCCCTGCGGCTCTCAGATGTCATGTAGTGAACTCGATCGTATCTCTTCTGCTCCTGGGGAAGGTGATATCCGACAATGCGTAGGAGCTCTCCCTCGTTTGCGCGGCTGCTGATTCTGGCGATCCACGTGTTCTTGGGACCTGGGATTCTGTAGCAAATGTCGACTTTGGGGCCGTAAATGTTCCAGTTCAAAACGAACCAGTCATCTTCGTTAAATACGACACGGGCGCGGCGGATGATCCGAACGTTGCGGTTGTGGCTGAAGGGAATGGCTTCGATATGGGCAAGGTGATGGCACCGGTCTGGGTCGGATGGACACTCGTCGTCGGAGCCGCTGAAGGTAGAGGACCTGCAGTCCGAGTAGCTGGAGGTGGAGGATGCATCGTCGGAGACAGGATAATTCTCATCGTGGGTAGTGGTATTGTCGTCGGAAGTTGGCTCCGACATGTTCGCGACGATGATGATATCGTGAGATTAGAGGTGGACGTGATTGCGGGTAAGTATTGTCCAAGTCAAGATATGGATGGGAATATAGCAGTCAAAGGGACGAGACACTTGGAAAGAGAAGAAGCATGAATTAATAGACAGATCGGAAGAGAAAGTGGGCAAGAAATTGTTTGTTGCCTATGGCGGTTGTTTGCATTAGTGAGGAAGGAGTGACGGTCAACTGCACAACCGTCCACTGCCATCCACTGCCATCCAGTCGCCTGCTCCATTGGACCACTACCAAGATACATAATTATTAAGGTAGGCAGCCATAATCCCTCCTATCCATAGTAGGCAGCCTTCAAATTTCTCAAAGTAGAAATTGCTGTCGAAGTCGTGGGCGCTGCACTCGCAAGACTTCAATTCATATCAAGCCGCAACCACAGCGTCCACACGGTACGTGAACTGAGCCGAAGCCCATGAGCATTGCCAACCAGGGAATAAACTGTTCTGCTCTCTCAGGTCGAACTCCTCCGGGAAGATACTGAACCCGCCCCTGCTCAGTGACACGGATCTTGCAGATGATGACAGACACGTTGCCATCGCCTTCATCATGGCTCAGATAGCCTCGCTTGATGTTGTTTCCCTCAGCGGGGCGAACCATGCTAAGAAGCTCGGCGTTGGCCTGTTGGCTGTTGATTCGGGCAAGCCAGTGGTTGCTGTAAGGGATCTGCCAGGCAATATTCTCTTGAGGACCCCGGGGGTCCGTATTGGCAACCTTCCACTTTCGTCCAGAGTGCATCACCACTGCGTGGTTGACGATGGTGAGAATGTTGAGTTGAGGACTGGTCTGGTTGGGTGGAGCAGCAGGAGGAAGAGCAGGAGACGAAGGTGGGAGTGGGAAGCTGTCGAACTCGGGAGGAATGGGAGGGGAACGAGGAGGGAGAGGGAAGTCGTTAGACCCGGAAGGAATTGAGAGAGACATGATGGTGTCGATGTAGATGTTTGTGGTTTGGTGTTGACGATGAGGATGGGAATGTTCTACAACTCACTAGGAGGAGAACTTGATGAAGAGTAAGAGACGATCGTCATGTGCGTCTTGCACCTGAGAGGTATATTTATACTGAAGAAGCGACCATCTTGGACTCTTTACTATATCGTTGCTGTGCATTCAGCGACCATTGAGGTCTGCTGCACTGAATGGGTGTCGTTATTTGTATATATCCTTCTTTCCAAAATGCATTGTTGGTCATGGGAGCCAGCGGTGCTGAATCAATGAGATTGACATTTATTGTGGTGCTAAAAGGTAGTAGGTAGGTAGTTGATCTATTGTCAGTGTAAATCCCCAATTGTCCACAACAACAATACTGGTGATAGTGTCTACTATGACAAAAACAGTGCAAAAGCTGACATTAAACATATATCTAAGGAAAGAAAATTAAGTCCTATAGAGAGAATTTTCCTCCTCTATATACATCAAATTATTCAATTCACATACGTTCTGCCTGATGGAGGTATCTTCTGATTGTGTTGACTTTGTCACTTATTTGGACAAATTTGCTCAGTTTGCGAGGTGATTGTCACCAATGTCCACGGTCGCAACTGCTGTGGTATATTGTTACTTGTCACTGTATTATTTCGTCTTGGAATGAATTAATCATTTCCCTTTTCTATCTAATGCTCGTACTCACAATTATTCTTCCTAAAGCATTATTGCAGATCGATCCCAATTCTCGCCTCTTTGGTCTTTGGTGGCAACTTTCCCCAGCTTCTCACGCCAATCCCCCAGACCCAAAAAAACTCTCGTCAAAAACATTTTAACGAGAATCTGGAGAAGAAGAGGTAGGGGACCTCTTTTTTCTCGGTCAAAAGCTCGGTCAAAAGTATCCCGCACTGGAGACCCCACGAGATGAAGAATACTGGGTCGCATGTTACATTTAACGACAATGAGGAGACTCGAGTAATGGATGTAACAATGGAGACTTTATCCAGTAATTAATTTCTTGGCTTTATGGATAGCATCGTATGAGTTGAGGATACTATTGTTATTGTTCGTCAACTCGTTCTCTTGGCGAATATCCACAGATAAACAAATTGGCGCATGGTAAACCCTCACTATGCCCGCCTAGACGCGGTTCGCCAAGAGGCCAGGCGGCAAAGTTATCCGTAGGATTGTAATTGATGCTGAAGACAAGTGGAGAGCCAAGAAAAGGGTCCAGATATTTAGTCAAGTGTTGATGCGTTACAGATTGAGGATTGGTGTTCTGTACGTGTACTACCAGACAAGAAAGAGGTCAGTTGGTGGTGCGGCTCAAAGGGAGATGCGAGATGGTGGCTAGAGTAAGCGACCGCAAGACCTATTCAAGTAATCCGAGAACAAGAGGGAAGGATTCCGTAAAATCGGGAGTTTAATTACGCATGATCGGCGGGAAGCTGACGCTGGAGGGAGGCTTGACTACATCCTGACGGGATGAGTACGGAATGAATTGAAGCATCGAGGAATGTTTTATCGCCGTAATGAAATTAAAGAAAGTCTTTAAAATAATTGTACAGAACACTGATACTCTGTAGATGGTGATGTGTGGTGAATGCCAATATTTTGGATCGCCAAGTCAATAACCAGGTCCCTGTGGCTGAAGATCTCCCGCTGGCCAAGACTGCAAAAGAACGACTTTTGTTTCTAGGCATTCATGTCAGCTTACTACATACTATATACTGAGATCAATTGACAACCAACCATCAAAAATGCGATATTGATCACTGACTTGACAACAGACGCAGAGTCTATCACGACATTGCCCCCCAATACCCCAAAACCAAGATCAGTGACACAATAGGTACCATCCAGAGGCAACGTTGCGCCAATGACACTTCTCTAAACTCAGAGATATCCCCTGTAGTCAAGTAAAACCCCTGCCAAGGACGTTGCCCGACATGTAAGAAAACTCTTTAATTCCCTTCCCCCACGTCAACAAATTAACCTTAGAATTTGTCACAAATACCTGTTTTCTCCCCCTTCTTTTTTCCCCGTGGGCCACCGCAAAACAATAGTTCCTTACCATCCTTCAAGCTGTGGAACTGCTGAACCCCTGCCTGTCCGCTCCATTTACCTTGTGAGGAGAGGATCGTCACTAATAAGTGGTTCCTTCAAGATTTGAGGCCCAGATTTTGAGAGGGTGTTGGTTAGCGAACCCCGCGGTCCTGTTTTTTTTCGCCATTTTTATTTTTAAAGAAGCAGCAGTAAAGTGTATGAACTGGAGAAGACGTTTCTGGGGAGCATATGCGAGATTGTCTAGGGAGAGATCGTCAGTAAAAGACAGATGGTGATGAGAAACCGAGGTTGAACCAGTTGATATCTTGCATCGCGCATGCCGAATTTTAGACTAGTCAGCCAATGACATGTCTGCCGCACCAGATCGCCACCACTGTAGTCTTAGTGGTCTACCTACTAACTGTACCTGGCTTCTTCTCCAAAAACCTTTAAACCTTTTCCGAAAAAAAGCATTCTCCAAGCGCTTCTGCCGAAAATTACTTGACGTCACACTCCCTCGGTGTTACTGAATAAAGAGATCCTCCGCTCGTGGATCTCTTACCGGTCTTGGCAGATCCCGGGGGGGATACAAACACAAGACATGGAAGTCGGGTACCGGCACAGAAACGGAATGACGCAGTGAAGGATGCCCAGAATGCCTAGAGTGCCCTACGAGGCCGGCTGGCTTTACAGTGCTATCGACGCTAATACACAACCGCAGCACGACTTGACTCAGTGGGTTCGCCAGGCTCCGCTTGCTTGCACATGGCGATGGAGTCGTGCAACCCAAGACAGGACAAGACGAGAGACATGTGCAGGGACTCCAACTATGGAGTCGTTTCTCTTACCAACGGCCAACTTTGTTAACTTTGTTCCAGGATGATCGTCACTTTAACATGTGGAGATGCGCGGGCGAGAACGGACACTGACCTTGATCCTTCTCTTGACCTCTGTCCTATATAAAGCCTTGTCTCCTCCTCTTCTCCAGTCTGCTCGCCAACACGCTTCGTGCATAGACTACAGCTCCTGGGAGAGCTGCTTTTCATTTTACATTTTGTTAGCATTGCGTCTAGTGTCAAGCATAGCTGGTCTTGCAACAACAACAACAACCACCCAACATGCCTCCCACTTTTGCAGGCCTGACGGGCAAGAAACTGTCCCTGGCCATCTCTACCGTCGCAACAACAGGTTTCCTGCTCTTCGGTTACGATCAAGGTGTCATGTCTGGAATCATCGACGCTGACCCCTTCCATGACTACTTCCCCGAGACAAAGAACAGCACCATGCAGGGCTTTGTCACTGCCATCTACGAGATTGGATGTCTTCTCGGTGCCATGTTCATTCTCTGGATCGGTGATCTGCTCGGCCGAAGAAGGGCTATGATCATGGGCGGTTGGATCATGATTCTCGGTGTCATCATCCAAATCACCGCCATGAAGGGCCACTCTGCTCTTGCTCAGCTCATCGTCGGTAGAACAATCACTGGTGTCGGTAACGGCATCAACACTTCTACTATCCCTACCTACCAGGCTGAGTGTTCCACCACCTCCAACAGAGGTCTCCTCATCTGTATCGAAGGTGGTATCATTGCCTTTGGTACCCTCATCGCCTACTGGATCGACTACGGCTGCTCCTACGGTCCCCAGGACCTCACCTGGCGTTTCCCTATTGCCTTCCAGATCGTTTTCGGTCTTGTCGTCTGCCTCGGCATGGTCTGGCTCCCCGAGTCACCCCGTTGGTTGCTCACTCACGACCGTCACGAAGAAGCCGAAAAGGTCATCGCCGCCATCCGAGGCTTCGAGATTGACAGCGACGAGACCCGTGCTGAGCGCGACAGAGTCGTCGACTCCATCCGTGCTTCTGGTTTCGCTGCTCAGAAGAGCACACCCGTCAAGGCTCTGTTCACCGGTGGAAAGACTCAGCACTTCCGTCGTATGCTTCTCGGCGCTGGCTCGCAATTCATGCAGCAGGTCGGTGGCTGCAACGCTGTTATCTACTACTTCCCTATTCTGTGCACCGACATCTTTGGCGACAAGAACTTTGCTCTTCTGCTTGGTGGCGTCAACATGATTGTGTACTCTATCTTTGCGACATCATCCTGGTTCCTCATTGAACGTGTTGGTCGTCGCAAGTTGTTGCTCATTGGTACCGCTGGACAGATGCTTTCCATGTTCTTGACCATGGGATTCTTGATCCCCGGTGGCAGCGACCCTGGTAACAACGCGCCTCAAATCTCCAAGGGTGCCATCGCTGGTTTGTTCACATACATTGCTTCATTCGGTGCCACCTGGCTGCCCCTTCCTTGGTTGTATC
The DNA here is from genome assembly GCA_002093855.1 of Fusarium praegraminearum. Classification (NCBI taxonomy): domain Eukaryota; kingdom Fungi; phylum Ascomycota; class Sordariomycetes; order Hypocreales; family Nectriaceae; genus Fusarium; species Fusarium praegraminearum. The sequence continues at coordinate 151,070 of LXHY01000086.1, forward strand.
CCGCTGAGATCAACCCCCTCAAGACCCGTGGCAAGGCCAACGCTACGTCTACCTGCACCAACTGGCTGTTCAACTTTGTCATTGTCATGATCGTTCCCATCATGATCTCCAACATCCACTGGGGAACCTATCTTTTCTTCGGTTGCGCCAACGCCACCTTCTTCCCCATTCTGTACTGGTTCTACCCCGAGGTATGTTACTCTACTCAATCCAATCTACAAAAACAGATACTAATAAATTACAGACTGCCAACCGTTCTCTCGAGGAGATCGATATCATCTTCGCCAAGGGTTTCGTCGAGCAGATCTCGTACGTCAAGGCTGCCAAGGAGCTCCCCTTCCTCACTCAAGAGGAGGTCGAGCGCGAGGCTATCCGTCTTGGACTTGTCGACGAGGCTGGTCGTGGCGGTATGATGGAGAAGCCAGGCGAGGAGAGCGGCACTGTCCGCGACGAGTCTGGGTTCAACTCTGAGAAGTCTTGAATGACTTGAGTTGTTGTATGGCTGGGGTTTCTGTAAGGAAACAGCATTTTTATTAAGATACCCTTATTTAGACGTCTTTCTCGTAGAAGGAGGATATGTAGTATAGATGTTTTGAGCATTATAGAGTTGGATAGACTCAATAGAAGTTCTGCATACATCGTTTGTTATTCGCTGTGATTGCTCGTGTAAGACACTCAACTGCACCCGTTGAAGATATCTGTGTATTTTCCAGAGATCCTCCAACCCGATCTTCCCCGACTGTCTCTCATGTCAGGTTCAAGGAAACCTGAAAGTCTCAACTGCAAACCCTGTGGAGACTTTGCAACAAATACTGATGATCCCTTCCCTTCCCTGTTTCCCTTGTTGTCGTACAGTCGTGACAGGCAACAGTATAAAATTTAAACTGGAGATAGATCCCGCTTTTAATCGGGTCCGCTCCCATTACCCCGAGAATCCACATTTCCAGGCCCCCTTGGAGGAATTGTTTCCTTAGTCAAGGCGCGCGCTTTGTAGTGACACAAGGTGGCATTTTTGTCTCTACCGCTCTTTGACTAGCGGCCGGTTGAAAGTCTGTTGGTTGGGATCGAGTATCTGCGGATGTCCGCTTTTGGAAAGCCGGTGATGATGTGCATCCGACGCGTATCTCGAGTAGATTGCGATTAATTGTCCATCTGGGGAATTCGTGTGTGGGTGGGTGAGATGAGAGTCATATCATGCAATGTCATCTCGACCCGCTCGACTCGTTATTTCTCTTTAGTATGCCCCGTGGGGTTATGCCCCGTCAAACATGAAGTCGGGGAAATGGGGGGATGTCGTCGTGGGTTGACATAAGCTTACTTTGACTAAGATAGTCGGAGGTTTAAACTGACGACCCAGGCGTTTTCACGACATTTAATCATTTCGCTTCGGTCTTGCGCGAGGTCAGTGATCAAAGGTAAACGCCAAAGCATTGTCTATACTATATAGTATAAAGAGCTCATGCCCCTGGGTGTTCTCTACTGGAGACTCTAGAAGTTTGCATCGTCATGCACTCACATGAGAGTGTCGTCTGAAGTTAGACAAGAGATAACGGATTTAGACCTACACAAACGCGTCCACTTTCCTTGATACCAACTATTCTGTGTTTTATAACAGACACGTAAACTCTATACCTCGATTTTTCATAATAAATACTGTCGTCAATGATTAACTGAACTTTTGCTTTGGCTTAAGATGAAGTGCATCCTCATGCCTCTTTTTACTTTCCTCGAAATCATGCGACTCTGAATTAGGTTACTTTGACTAGATTCGTCTAGCTAATGCCCACACTTGAAACCAGTTGGCAAGACACTCAATGGGTAAACGTTTGGATTATAGCAGGCGATTCTGTTTCATAGGAACATGAATGACTAACAGCTTTGTCACTAGAATCGCCCTGACAAAACTTCTTAAATACCACAATGATATCTCAGTCAAACCGATAGACGTGCATGTCACTTATCAAATCTCAAAATTCGTCGTAGATCGATACATGTGGGACATGCATATGTATGTAGATCGCTTCAAAACCCTGGTAGAGACGGATGCCAAGTGATCATCAAAGGGTTTTCTGGAGAAGACGGGTCCAGATCGATGATCGTAGACTTGGCGTTTTGGTGTAAGTGAAATTTGCCACACGATGGTAGAATTGATGGGTGTTGTCCTTTAGAAGACGACTTTATGAGATTAGTCCCTCTCAAATTCTGGGGATAGGCTATGGTTAATACGAATCAACGTTGATAAAGGTCCTCGTAGACATGCAATGACATATACAGACCCAAGTGCTGATAATATTCAACAGTAGCGTTGAGGAGTAGTTAGACAGCAACATCATAGGACTTTATGATTGGGCTAACGTAGCCAAAGGTTCAAAGATTGTGTCTGATGACTGTTCCTGGCGTGATGATACTTGAATCCTTGGGAAAGGGTGAGTTACCTAGGTAGTTTAAAGTACTGATCCTCGTGTCTGTTACTGAGTAACGCTTTAATTATGATACATCAATACGTTTAATCAAGGTGAATACATATGATGATTTAGAAACGGCAGTTGTAACTACACCTACTTCAATCTCATGTTACTAACTAGTTGCATCAGGCCAAAGCTGCGGCTAGTATGATTCGTGTATCCGGGACCGTGTTTCTTTGCACTTACCTGGTCTATACCACCAACTGTGGCTACTGTAGCTGTGTACCCTAAGATGGTCACAACGACAAGCATGTATGCCGTCTTCAAAGGCTTCGAGGGATAGTCGAATGCTATACAAAATGATGTGGCTGAAAAACCAGCATGTTGTGGAAGGACATTTTGGCCACACTCGTCAGGTACATTGAAAGAAATAAGAACTGAAACAGAGCTTGGGGAAACGAATTGTGAGATCGATCCTCGCTGACATATACCAAGCACAAGCTTGATTCATAGAGTACGAGGCTGGGATGTATAGACGAATCGAGGAATCCAACTCTGATATAGGTTAGGTCAAGGGTGCTTGTGAGGTTTTGCGTGAAGTGAATGAAATCAAGACTAAATAATTCGAAAGAAGTCTTTGGATGAAGCAGAGAATGAGCCTTGTTTTTACTGATGAGGAATCCATGGCTTGTATACCCAAAGGCTGATTATTACTTCGCCAAGTGTACGGTTGAGTAGCTGTTAGTTGACACTAGTGAGCCATTCTCGCGATGATGGTAAACTATAACCATATACAATATGCAAGGTTACTCTAGGAGTTTCTCGCTATAGAAAAGTCCCCAAATATAGCTTACTGGACTATTGACCAAAGCTACCCAGCCCGCAAAAGCAGAAGATGAATGTCGAGATACTGGAGTTTGTGAGAATAAAAGTATAATTATGAATTGGTATACGCTAATCGAAACCTCCAAGGCGCCTTACCAGCTTGGTATGCCAATGTAGGAGACAGAGAATTCGTGGCTCATGTGAAGCAAATTAAATATCCGCGCAAATAGACACATCTATGCCAGATTCAAGCCAAGGTAACCTCCAAACCCCATGGCCAAGGCAGCCCAACTAAACGATGCGATAGATGCGGCTGAACAGTCTTTGTCGTCGTTGTTGTTGTGAGGCTTCTTGTTGGTAGTTGATCCAGAATCTCCATCGGTGTCTGCATCAGTATCGCCATTGTTGGTGCTGCTACTACCACTACCACTTCCACCACTTCCACTGCCGCTTCCGCTGTCGCTTCCACCGCTGCTTCCACCGCTGCTTCCACCGCTGCTTCCACCGCTGCTTCCACCGCTGCTTCCACCGCTGCCTCCGCTATCGGCATGATTGTGAATCTTTCGCTTGCATAGCTTAGGACTTGATGAACCAGTCTCTTTTGCGTGGGTAGAAGTTGTCTTTCTCTTCTTGACATCAACAAACGTAATGGCCGTCATCCAAAGCGAGCTCTCAGATGATGAAAGAGTTGTAGTCTCCGCATCCCCTGTGGCAGTCTTGGTAGCGCAGACAGCTCTGTCATTGCCTGTTTCGCATCCAAACGACGTCACACCAAATTTGACGTCCATGCTGGACTTGTAGCGGGTGTAGGTAATGCCTGAGAAGTCATTGTCACAGGAGTATGTTGACGCACGAAGCGATGCTTGGCAGCCGAGAAGGTATTCTGTGCTGCTGTCGTCTGAGGTGATGACGGAGGCGTAGATGTTTGTCGCAGAACCAGTCTTTACAGGGGGGATAAAGACGGTTGTGGTGCTGTACTTGGTGGTACTCTTTTGGGCTTGAGCCATGTATGGGGCTAAGCTGAGAAGAGTAAGAGGGATTGACCACTTCATGGTGTTTATGTGTTTGTGTGTTTGTTGAGCAGAAGTGATCAAGTGTGAGAACGGTTGATGAACTTGAGTTGTTGCTGCGAGAAGACTTGGCCCGAAGAAGAAAAGAGGCTAGCTATATAAACAACGGCAGACAGAAAACTAGGAAATTAGGGTTGTTTTGCGTTCTCATCCATTAGATTCTTTAACACAGTCTTGGCCAATAACACAATGCCATGTTCCCTGCGACGCCACCGCGATACCCCTGCTTGGCAAATTCAGCCTTGCTCGCAGTGACATTCGTCTCACCCAGCGAATAGTAATCCTTGGGCATGTTTTTTCGGCGGAATTGCAGCGCTTGGTTAGGCCCCTTTTGGGATGATTATGCTTAAGCTACGCCGCATCCTTGCACATGGCTGACTTTTCAGAATGTTCCTCGCAGGGGAATTGATCTTCTGGTATAAGAGGCAACCCGTCTTGGCGTGCGAAAGAGAGGTCCAATACATGCAGAAGCCCGTCATTGGTAAAGAGCACTGCCTTGGAATTCAAGACTAAAAGCATCAGTGACATGTTCACCGCCGAGTTTAACAGGATGGAGCTGTTCAGCCCTACGTAACAATCTCGCTAATATGTAGTTCCTGTCACATTTTACTCGGAAATGACCCACAAGGAGGCAATCGAGGCATTGCTTGAATGAAGATGCTTTGTCCAAAGACGGCGAATTTCAGATTGAGGCCGCCGACACTCCAATGTTTGATCCTTTCCATGGAAGTTGTCCATTCTTGTTTGATCATCATTAACAGAGATAATTCTTCCATCAACTGAGTGACCCGCTACCAACATCCGAAATGATATTCCGGTCCGTTTAATTCCTCAATGACGTAGCTCAACATCTTCCAATAGCACTCTCTGATTATCACATCACCCACCTCACCCAAAATGGCCAGTTTCAAGCGAGTCGCCGAGTTGCTTCTTGAGCCTCTAGGACTCGAAATCACCTCCATCAAGGAACTGCAAACTCTATGGGCAGGATACGGCCACATCTGTGCCATCACCGCAAGACCGGCTGATTCTAAAGCCGCAGCCGCTGTCCGTCATCTCGCCCACGCGAAAGGATCAAACAACACTTTCTTTCTCATTCTCAAACTCATTTCTCCCCCTCCAGGCCCAACCGATGAAGGACATCTGAGAAAGATTCTGAGTTACGATGTGGAGCAGTATTTCTACGAACATGTTGCTCCGCACTTGGAAGAGGACACAGCCGTGGCGCACTGTTTGACGTCGAGCTGGGAATCGAAACATGGGGGTGGTGAGCTGAAGGATCTTACCGCTACGATTCTTACAGATCTGAGAGTCCACTTTCCAGTTGAAGGTGGTAAGAGATCTGTTCTTGGACCGAGACAGGTGCAGTCTGCGCTGGAGTGGTTGGCCAGGTTCCACAGCAGCTCATGGAAGTCACTGCCCCCGAATCTCGACGAGTATCTCCTCCCACCAGTGGACGAATTCAAAAGACGAGAGACCCAAACCGGAGGGACTAAGCTGTGGCTCAATGGTGGCTATACCTATCTGGCCACTCGACTCAGCGAGTACAATTCACTTGCTGTCGATACATACTCTGAATGGTCCGAGGCCTTTTGTACGCCCTTTCAAGGATCAGATAAATCAGTCGCCGAACTAGTAGCCGATTTTCTGATTCCTACCGGTCGGCCATTTGAGACGTTGATCCACGGCGACGTCAAGTCCGAAAACCTTTTTACCACCGAGTCTGGTGAAGACGTCTGTTTCTTCGATTTTCAGTATGTCGGTTTAGGTCTTGGTGTATGCGATCTAGCCAAGCTATTCACATGTTCTGTCCCGCTGGACATGCTAACCGACAAGCCCTCGATTCCGCACGAGATGGCCATGGACCGCGGCGAAGAGACCTTGTTGTACCTATATCAGGAGACATTGCTTTCTCGACGACCTGCTGATAAGGAGTCGCTTGATTATGAATGGGACACGTTTGTGAGGCACTGGGAGTGTGCGCTCGTGGATTGGTGTAGATTCCAGGCATCATGGGGATTTTGGGGGAATACGGAGTGGCTGGAGGCGAGAGTCAGATATATTCTCAAAGATGAGGGATGGAAGAAGTGGTTGCTGAAAGAGACCTCTGGGAAGGGTCGTTCTTCGAGCATGTAGACTAGGTAGAAGATAGAGAAATAGAATCGCGTTGTTAGTTATAGGCACTCTCATTACTTTATCCGCTTAATGATATACACAATTCTCTACATTTAAAGGCAGTGAAATATTGTGTCATACAGCAACCTTAGTAACAAAGACACCTTCTACCATGTACCGAGGCATCTTGTAGCCCTAGAGTTTGCCCCGTTTCTCCACGTTTCCCCGGATCCGTAATTTATTGTGTATCTCCACACTCGGCCGAGATTCGACAGTTGACCAAGACATGTTGCCTCACTTCTCCAATAAAGTTGACATCACCACAGCCTTCTATATGTGTAGTTTCCTAACATCCATTTAACCACTGTAATCTAGTATTTATGGTATAAACTGGCTAATTCATTGCACTTATTCCCGACTTGCTCACCTCCACTGACCTAAGCGGGGGAGCTCGGGCCGAGGACCGCGGCTGATATAAACGGCTGATTTGATTGGACTTTGTCTGCCTCAGGCATCCTGTACTCTTTGCCTTTCACCCTTCACCTCCTATCGTCATCAAACAATAACAACACATCTCATTCATCTCACCACAATTCACTCACATCACATTATAGTCAACTCACAACAGAACACACTCAACAAAATGTCTTCCCTAACGAGCACACAAAATGGAAAAAGCGCTATTGACCCAAAAGCCCTCCTGGCTGTAAGTTCTGTTTATCGTTATCCAGTACAGAGCAAATACTCATATTGCAGGCTTACCTCCAACAACTCCAACTGAAGCCCCTTCGCACAAAAATGTTTACTCAAGGCTCGTTATCAGCCTTGACTGAAATTGTAGCATCGTACTTTGCCTATGCCCGTCCAGGCTACGGCCCAGCAATCACATCGCGCGTTCCCAAGATGGCTTTTTACGGGGCTTGCATCGCCGCGCCACTAACGCATTTCCTCAACACCATGGTCCAGAAGCAACTGCCGGGCAAGATTCTACTCCAGCAGCTCATCACCGTGATTTTCGTACGTACCGACCCTCTACTGACACATATCTCGCCGAGGCTGATTTTGTAGTTCTTCCCTATTCAAAACACAGTCTATCTCGCTTCCATGGCCATCATCGCCGGCGCCAAGACAACCGACCAAGTCCGCGCTGCAGTACGCGCTGGGCTGGTTCCCATGACAAAGGGCATGTGCGCGCTGCACCCCATATTGCTGACCTTTGCCAACTTGTTTGTGCCCAAGGAAATGTTTGCGCCGTTCTTTAGTTTGGTGGGTTTCTGCCTGGGCACGTTTTTCAACACGATGGCCAAGAAGAGAATTGCTGCTGCGGCTGCTGCCGAGAAGGCCGAGAAGAAGGATACGTAGATGGAGTTGTGCAGGGGTTGTTTGTTTCCCTTCTGTTCGTATAGACATTTAGCATTTTCCTCCTTTTGATTTACTTGCTATGTTTTGTTATACACATTTAGAAAGGGCCGTTGTTCTACATTATACTACTAGTTGACATATTTGCGTTGCGTGGCCATGTCCATGTCTAGTCTAACGTTATATCCATCATGCTAATCATCTAATCTATCATGTTCATGTTTCCCTTGTCTATCATGTCTAGTCTATACCTTTTGTCTAAATCCTTCTATGCGTTCGTCTAAGCCCATCCAATTCTAAAAAGTTCATAATGGCTCTCGTCTCCTCTTCCAACACCACTTCGTTTATCCAATTTCTGCCTCTCGAGAATATCAAGTCTCTTACCGCCCTTCCCACAAGGTCTTTCGTCTGCTGTAAAAGCAGCCTCAACAGTATCTCCAATGCCTGCAAATTTACCATTTGGTCTTATAGTAACCAGTAGCCAGAAAACTCCCTCTTCCGAAAGAAGCTGTGTAGCACAGTCGCGTAGCCAGCGGGCGTGTTCGGGAGCGTACACCACATCTGTGGCGAAAAGCATACCGGCAGGCACATCGAAAGGAGCATCGAGTGAAAAGTCTGCCCAGTCGAGACAACTAGTTTCAACAGCTGAAGAATCGTCAAAGTGGTTGATGTCGATGTTGGATTGCAGATTCTCGAGGACAGATGGGTGATAGTCGGTAGCGATGATCTTGGAATCCGCTATACCCAACGCTGGAATCAACTTTCCGAGAACAAGACTCACAAGCCCAGTGCCCGCACCAAGCTCGATAATCCGATTGTGCTTTGTGAGAGAAAGGTCTGTGAGACCGAATCGTTCTGGAGTCGCGCACAACATATCGGAAAAGACGATGGAAGCACCCCAACTCTGAAGGCCCACATCTTCAAAGTCCGAGTCATTTGTTCCCGCAAGTCCGTCGTTCAACTGCACCGAAATTTGCTTCTTGTCTCCTTGAGCGACATTTGTGTCGAAAGAAAACTGTCGTAAGAATGGTGAGTTCTGATCATCTTCGTCCAAGGTGGTTGCGAAAAGTGATTCGAAGATAAATGCAGCTTGGTCCAAAGCACGTTGATTACTTTCCTCCGAAGTAAAAATCTCTAAACCCTCGGCTCGAGACAAAAAGCCAGTCAGCCATCTTTCTGTAAAAGATTTCTCATAAGGATCTGCTCGGATACTGGTTGGTGTTGGAGCAGGCTCATCGTCTTCGTTTCCGGATGTATATCCCGAATCTACCGGCTCAGCAACAGCATGCTTCGTTTCGTCCAGTTCGATAGAAACAGGGAACGAGAGTGGGCAGTATATTGTGGCCAAGTAATGCAGAGCGTTGAAGATATCAGACTCTGCTTGTTTGGTGAGGGTAAAGAGAGGCGGTAAGCTGCTCGAAGGCAGCGCTAGCGTACGCGGTGTGCTCATTTTGGCTTTTGATATGATAGTGGAAAAGAATGTGGAGATGTAGAAGATCAAGATCGTGGAGACGAGAAAAAGAAGAATGGAAAAATATTCTAGACTAGAGCCAGGGGGAAAAAGTGGGTGACAAGCGTCTTTTGTCTTGAATAGGTCTAAGCCCGAGAGGGCCCAAGTTGAAGCTATCATGAAAAAATTTGCTGACAAGTGCCTGAGGTGCGCTAAAGTCAGTCCCACGTGGCCCACTGTTAGGCTTCTAGAGTTTATCTCGGGGGGCGAAATGCGCTAAACGTCGGAACATGCTTTGTTGAATAGTGCTGTGGTACAGGGGCGATCAGTAAAAGATAGTGGGTCAGAGACCTAACTTTATCGGGGGTTTGGCTCCGATCAGCTGATAAGGTTGGGAAGAGTCATGATGAGAAGACTCAAACAAAAGACAGCCTTATGCATAATATATGCATTGGTGACTTGAACAATGTTTTTAGTTATCTGAAATGCTGTATTGACTCTCTCTTTTCGGATAAATCTTTCTATACATCGAGATTGTCTAGGACAGCACTATCCGAGATGTCTCAAGCCAAAAAGTCCGTATCAACATCTGTAAGGTCAACATTATTGTCCATGGAAAATATACCAGTTACATCAGCTTCCCAGAGTGAGTTGAACACATCGAATGCTGGCCACTCATTGCCCATAGAACTAGACAAGTCCGCAAACTGAGAATCGAGGGCAGTCATCGTTGAGATATCGGGCTGTTTGTCCTGAAACATCTGATCAAGACTTGCATCACTCGAAAGACTCATCTGAGTTGATGAACAAGTTGATGTTTTGTTGGTTACCAGATCTCGGCTTTCTTCTCCTGGCTTCACGTAACCACCCTCGCCCGATCTCAAAACCCGCGTGAACTCGAGAATGGACGCCTTTGCAAGGTCTGAATCCACTCCAAAGTCCGAGAAGGCAGAGAAATCTGTATATCTGGGTTCATTAGATATACGAGGAGGGTTCGAATTGTGCACGTCGTAAATGCATCGGACATAGACTTGCTGTAATGGATCAGCAGGTAGTCAATGGTTATAGCTGGTGATATCGTACCAAAAGAGAAGCTAATTTCCAATACGATGACATCCCTTCGATGACCTTCATGTTTACCTCCACATTTGTTCTTGCTTTAGCTTTGACTGTTGGCTCGGAGCACCATAGAAATGGTATCTGTATGGCACAGCTGGAATATGCCGCGTATGCGACAAATATTGGCATGGCGCCGAGGGAGCAACCGGTAATCAGGATACATCTTGCCAGAACAGATATTTCTCCTGCATGTTCAAACGCGATCTGGGCTGAGAGTTGACGTCCCGACGACTGAGATGTATCGCCCCTAGACCAGCAGAATAAGGGTACGATCGAAGAGTGCAGCGCACACAGTGATTGGTGGTAGACAAAATTGGTCAAGACGATCTTTGGAAGCGATTCAGCGCAGACGTTGGAGATGGCGGAAGCGTCAACTTTGAAGCGAAGAGGAACACTGGCCCACCAGGCCAAAATTTTGTCCTCGATAGCAAAGATTTGTTGGATACGGGAGCTGAGGGCCGTTTCCTTGCATCTGACGATAGGTGCAACATGGGACCTTTACTCATTAGTAACGGGTAGTTCTTAAAGTTTCGAATGGTATACCAAAGATGCAAACCACGTATCAACTCAGCAAACATACTGCCTGTAACCACTCTATTTGCTATAGTTGCAACATCAGAAGGTGGTGTACCTGCTTCGAAGTTGTTATCAGGCCACGGCAATGGTAATCGCTCAATATCAGCGATGGCTTCAAACCGAAATAGCTTCTCAGAACTGAAACAGTGCATCAGGTAACATGTCCAGACACGCCTTCTGCGTGTTTCAGATTCAAGATTGAAGTCACTCTTATAGTTAGTGCCGGTTATGTGAAGTTGTTGACAGGCATTCCCTTCGAGATATTAGACAATGGACAGAATGGTGACGGATAGCTCAATTTACCCTTGTGAAGAAAGCTAATTCTCCACGAGCCTTGGCTATGCCAGAATAGTGAAAGGTTGCAAAATGTCACTGTATTATCTTTGTGGAATTCGTGAACATCTTGGAACACGAGCGAACCTGCTTTCCTGGCCCATTCCTCCTGCCTGCCTTCCTGATTAAGTATAGGTTGATTATGCGCATCTCGGTAGAAGCTAGAGATACTGTAAGTAAAAGGCAGTGGCTAGGTATGTAAGGAAAACTTACTTTGCTCCTAAGGCACACATGCTGAGAAGTACATGAGATCCCACAGTCGAGTCTGCAAGTGACTTTAAAAATGAAGCTTTGTGAAGCAGTAAATCGGACTGGTAGACATTTTTGAAGTACAGTTCAACGAGGACATTGACCAGGGAAGGTGGGATTCCAGAGTATTTGTCGTCAGGAGTCTTTGGTACAACAGTCTTATTGGTAGAGGCCAGAGGCTCCGGAAGGCTGGGAAGCAATGCCTTTCTTGTTCTACTACTCCTCTCCGCCGATCTTGATTGTTTTAGGATCCCTTTATCATTGTAATGGCATGAGTAATCAAGCCTTGCGCATCTTTTGCAGCTTGGTCGGTCTGCTGAGCAGCAGATCTTGAGTGTACTGTCAGCAATCTTTGAGGAGAGCTTCTTTATGGCTTGACGAGTACCTTTTGCTTCTTGCATACATTACAGGCCTTGCTCGGGCGTCCTTGGAGTTTCTTCATGACTGGGGGATGAGTTTGTAAGTCAAAAGGTTTGGAGGATGAGGGACGTAAGCAAAGGATGACAGCATGGGTCTTGAGGAACAAATATTTCCCGACCTTACAGTCACAGATTCGGTCATCATGGAAACAGTACAAGGCTACATCATAATATATAATCTCGTACATCACAGTCAACATATCCACGTTGAAAAGAAAGTCTCAATTTGGATCCTACATGGCCGTTGGTCTTGCCTTACGGCTTCATCGCGGTTATGAATCGGACGCGCATGTGGCCGTGAACATTCCTATCCCTCAATGCCTGTCTTATCTGCATCAGATACAAGGTATTGGATTCGTAAATAGAATGACAAAACTTAAAGTCGGTGACTTGCAGATCAACGAACCCAGCTTCGCCGAGTAGTTGAGTATCATTCTCAACGTCGCACAAACTCCGCCCAAAGGCCCTATCGCCCTCTCTGCAGATCTTGTTCCAAGTTTGGATCGGAGCGACATTGTTGATGCTCCCATCATCACTTTTGAAGAGTGGATTCATCTCGACAGACTCGAAGTAACCCCCAGACTTACAACATCGAAAGGCTTCTTTGAACAGAGCGCCCCAGTCGGCAACTGCGCCGATGAGTTAACGTATGTGAACAAAGTCAAATTCATTGTCTGGCCAGCTCCAAGTATTTGTCGCGTCCTGGAGCTCGAATCTGTCGTTTGGGGGCACCCAAATTGGTTGGATGGGAGAGAGGTCTGTGCCGATGAGCTTGGCTATGACTGTAGTAGACGGTGGGAGTAAGCATGATTGCCTCAATTGAGAGATTGACCTACTTTCAGCCTCACCGGAAGAGGTTAGCTGGATATGCCGAGTCTTTGTCGAGACCAGCAACCAGAAACAAGCATTCAAGTCAACGGTGGACAAACACGCAGCTGGAGTGTCACCCGCCTTTGGGAGCCTTGACAGGATGGCCAGAACCATTCGGAAATAGCTCGTGTCAGACGCATGATGCATCATTTCTTTGAGTCTGTTTGAAAGCGAACAGCGTAGCTGGTGCATGCGGGTGACTGTCGGCCATGGACCAACCAACCAACGCTGACAAACACTGATATCGTGGCGTTCGTCCGAGTGGTAGTTGGTTTCGCGAACAAAGAGTACATGGCACAATAGGATACGAATAGCAGCCACCAGGGGCTAGAGAAACGAGAGAAACGAAAGAAATCCTGATAAAAACAGAACCATTAGGTACCACACCGCTCATGCCTTTGCCTTTGGAGATGCCGTCTCAGCCCTTCACACCATCAGCAACGTGGAACAAAGAAGATACCACACCAGTTGCTACCTGCTGCTTTCACAGACTTCACATCTTTTCCGCTTCTGGAATGTTTAGACACGCGCCTAAATGTGACAATAGGAAACATCTGAACAACAATAGCACCAACATTGCCCACTTTTGGACCGAGTACCTTCCCCGTGGTGGGCCGAGTCGAGTCGAGTCAAGTTGAGAGCTTGGATAGCAACCGGCACAGGTATAATTACCTCGTCGGCCTTCCCATGTCTCCTGCACAACTTGAAAGGTCTTTACAAGCTACAGCAACACTCAATTCACCTTCATCATCAAAGCACTCCAGTCCAACCTCGATTCCGCCATGGTGGACGACAACAGAACACTGAACGTGTATAAACTCGTCAAAGAGGTCACTGAGAACTCGTGGATTATCAACGATGGGGCTTTGATTACCCGACACTATTCGAAACCAGCCCAACCCTACTGGGAAGACGGTGAAGGTGCCTTCTTCACCATGGAAGAAGCCCCAGACCCGAGACCATCTACTCGAAGGATTTCCGATTCCTGTCCCATCACCGACGCTATCAAAATGTCGACACATGCATGGGGACTCTTCAAGATTGGCCAAGCTTACCTCAACGTCAACATCAACTTTGGATCACAACAACACAACACGTTGGAGGCTTTGTCAAAGAGATCCTTCGACTTCATGATACCTACTGAATACTGCCACGCGGTGTACGGTCTCTACTATTACATCGTCCACAGTATCCTGCCGGGCAGGTCGATTGCCGAGGTCTTGCCAGAGACAGAGGATGACGCCGTGAAGGCACGATGGGGGCAACAGATAGCAGAAGCCTACGACCAATTGTCCAAGTGGCATGGCGATCGTGTTTGCGGCGTTGACGGCGGGAATCTGGGATCCTTCTTTACTACCAAGGTCGGCAGGTGGAGCGACTTCACTGTTTACAACCCCGAGAGGCTCCAAAAGAACTACGAGGAGGTCGGCCTAGACTGCTCCGAATTCGTCTTCGCTCACAACCATATGATGCCTCTTTCATTCATGCTTGATGAGACGAACAACCTGATCGGAATTAACTTTTGGGGCGAAGCTGGCTTCGTTCCCAAGGACCTCGTCCGCACCACGACGCGCAGCAACGGTTTTCGCGAATCTGTGGTTATGTGCAAGGTGTATGAATGGACTCCAAAAGACGAGTGGCAATGGCTGAGATGGGTTGACGGTCCACTCGGGGAGAAGGGATTCCGAGAGTTTTGGTACGCCATGGGCTGCTGGAGCTTGGCCGACGACCACCCCAACAAAGCCATATCAATGGCATCGTTGAAAGATGAGGCTCTTCTGAAACTTTGGAACGTTTGGTAGGCGCCCTCCTGCAACATTAAGATGAACCTTGCAGGCGGCCAGCAAGTCATGTCCTCGGAGGGGTTTTTTTGCCCGAAGGTTTTCCCCTCACAAGCTGGAACATGCGTTTTTTTTGTCTTAGTTAGTTGCGCAATGATAGTCCAGGTGCATTTGAGGACTAATTTACTTGTTACTTTGAGAATACCGATCCCCAGTTACGTCTGTCTGATTGCATTGGTGATCATGTCGCATGGAGTCCACAATGTTGTCGACTGCTCTCAAACCCACATCTCATATCAACATCACAATGTCACAGGCCAGGCAAAGGCACATGTAGCGCAAATATCGCACCTCGCCAGTAGGTGGTTTGCATTACCCAATATCCAACGTGCTAATTGAAACAACTCCCAATGATTGTAACCTTGACAGCTCTCCCCAACGTAGACTGTGATCCAAGGGTCACCAGCCCCTCATGTCCGCCACCTTGGCCATTTGCCAAACACTCAGCCTCATCCTGCAATAGAACCGGTATGCGCCTCTGGTATTCCTCAACATTCCCAGTATTAGACCTGAGGACTGTTCTCATGATCTTCCTCGCCCTCATACTCGTCGTCACCGTCGTAGGCGTCATCGTCGTCTTCAGAGCCTTCGACATCGCTGTTGTCTTCGAAGCCGGCGTAATCTTCGAAGTCAGCGTAGTCTTCGAAGTCGGCGTAGTCTTCGAAGTCGGCGTAGTCTTCAAAGCCATCGTCGCCTTCAAAGTCCTCGTAGTCTTCAAAGCCATCGTCGCCTTCAAAGTCCTCGTTGCTCTCACTGTCTCCCTCTTCTCCCTCTGATCATATTAGCCTGCATTCTACAAATAGTGATGAGTACTTACGCTGCAAGGCGGCAGGCATCATCTGTCTCAATGGCAGTACAGTGCCACATAGCCTGGTGCCGGTCTCGCTATCGGTATTGTTGTCGACCACTCGCTGCTCACAGATACTCGCCGAAATGATGTTCAGGTAGGTGCATGCAGGGCATCGACCCGGTTCAGTCCACATAGCCTGATGCGGGTTTGGGTTCTGTTGGTTTGCCATGGTGCAAAACTATTGGACAATTTGGTTCCTGGTTGTTTTCGGATGGGAAAGAAAAACGATGCGAAAGGCTTGGTTGCTTCGGCACTCAGTAAGAAAGCAGTTGTGAAGTTGAGAAGCAATGAAGTTAATGATGGAACTTACACAACGTCTTATAGCGTAGCTCAACGTCCTCACGCTGTTCAATCATGATGATGAGATTGGATATGCTGAAACTTCCACTAGCACAAAGAATGAAAGAGAGCCATAAAGAGCGATATCTCCTGCGATGAGCACGCACCAAGACTGTGGTTGAGAGTCAGAAGTTGGAAATTGCCAGGAAGCCTTTGTTCACTCCTCACAGCTGTATCAGGGGTTTATTCAGTGGCTTGGATGAGATAATTGCTCGCGTGTCTCGCCTTTATCTTTTGGTCACAACTCATATTTTGGTACTCATTTTGCAACCTAAAGATAGCCCCCCTGAGTAGTGAAACTAGAATGACAGGGGCAATGAAAGAATCTTTGGACGCCTTTCAGTTACTGAATAGAACGGACGCCACGGTGAGCAAATAATTTCAAGCACCCCTGTGATGTTGTACAAGTAGGTGGAATACCGGGATCGTGGTTGAAATCAACTGAATGCACCCTGTATTTCGCGCCCAAAAGATACGAAAGGAATAAAGAATCCAATGCAGGGTCTACGTATATCTCTTCACAAGTAGAAAGCCAAGTGGCGCGCTTGAGTTGAGCTGGCGGTCGGTAATGAAACATTTCCCATTGTCATGCCTCCCGCCAACCAAAGAGGGACTGTATTCTGAGTTCAGCCAGACAGTCAGGGATCTCATATCTGGTAAGAATCATGATGTCACGGTTGGTCTAGAGCGACCCTGTAGGGATACAGCCTTTATCTCCAGACTGTCAGCCTTACCTGCTCATTGTTGGAAAATGACCACTGTTTGAAGCTGAACTGTAGTCAAAGAACGAAAACGAAGGGACTGTTCTAGATGCCTCAACTTGCCGATTAATGACAAATCGAATCTGGTACCAATTGGAGAAGCTCGGCAGTTGCATTGGCATCGCGAGCTGCGGAACATCTGTCCCTGGATGCATCCACAATGCATCCGCAAGGCAAACAAGGCAAGCTTGTGTTGTGCAACGACGGTATACCACAACTCGGACGCACAACCCTGTCAGCTCATGCACTGTCCGATAACTCTGTTATCTGATAAGGATTCCATGCTTATCGCGGCTAATCTTATCAGATGTGTCTGAGTTCCCCGCTGGTCAGTCTAAATGGTCTGATAATACTCAGCAGACAATCCCTGTTAAAGCGGGAGGCACGGTTCAGTTTATGTAGAATTTAAAGACGCTCTGTAAGGTGTTCATGTCTCATTTGTCAATTCTAGTGGAGCCAAGATGCGGTTGAGACTCTGCAGGTGGATCGTGACGTTGCGGCTCCGGAACGACGTTATGCGTGCCAAGAGCAGTTGATTGAGTATAAATATCATACGTTGATGGCATATATTTCGAGTGAGCTCCTAAACTACATTGTCCATCTCAAATACATCATGGCAGAAATCACCATCACTGGCGCCGGCGGTCGCAAGATCCAAGGTATGTACTACTCTGTCTACTACAGACATGGACTTGCATGTTAACAACCTGACAGTCCCAACTGGTCTCTTTATCAACAACGAATTCATCCCTTCCACTACTTTCGAAACCCTCACGACAGAAAACCCCACCACCAACACCTCCCTCGGTCAAGTCTCAGCCGCCCAACCCTGCGATGTCGACGCTGCAGTCTCGTCTTCCAAGGAAGCTCTCAAGACATGGAAGACTAGTCAGCCTGCCGAGCGACGAAAGTTGCTCAACAGGCTCGCTGATCTGATTGAGCGAGATGCTCAAGAGCTGGCCTCAATTGAAGCAATTGACGCTGGTATGCTGTTCAACATGTCACTCGGTTTTTGCATTGTCCAAGCTGTCGAGACACTTCGATACTTTGCAGGATGGGCAGACAAGATTGATGGGCAGTCGCTGGATTTCGACCAAGGCCTAGCGTATACTAAGCGGGAGCCTATCGGTGTTTGTGCTGCAGTTGTGCCATGGAACACTCCCCTGTAATTCCAAGTCCCCTCTATCGTCCGTCGAACCATGCTAACACCAGGACAGTTTGATCACCGCATGGAAGCTGGGTCCGGCCCTCGCAGCTGGAAATACTCTCATCATCAAGACCCCCGAGCTAGCTCCCCTCTATGGCCAGAAGCTAGCCCAGCTCATCCTGGAAGCTGGCTTTCCACCAGGTGTGGTTAACATCATACCCGGTCTGGGCCTGGTAGCAGGCCAAGCCCTTGCCGATCATCACCAAGTCCGCAAGCTTTCCTTCACTGGTAGTCTAGCTGTCGGGCGGACGATCCTTGTCAGCGCGGCAAAGTCGAACCTCAAGAGAGTCACGCTTGAACTAGGCGGTAAAGGCCCAAGCATCATTTTTAACGATGCCAATTTTGAGAATGCTCTCGCCTTTGCGACAGCAGGTATCACAATGCACAACGGGCAGATCTGCGCGGCTGGAAGTCGTATTTATGTCCAGGAAGATGTCTACGATCGTTTCGTTTCCGAGTTTGCGGCCAAGACGAGAGATGCTGTCATGGGCGACCCTCTTCTAGATGATACGGCCAAGGGACCTGTTATCAGCGCTACTCAGAAGGATAGAATCATGGAATACATCAACAAAGCCAAGAGCGAAGGAATAGAACTCTTGCACGGGTCAGACGAATCCGACAGCAAGGGTCACTTTGTTCCCAACACAGCATTCTTCAACGTCTCGCCCACGGCAACCATCATGCGCGAAGAGGTTTTTGGACCGGTCGCTAGCTTTGCCAAGTTCAAGACTGAAGAAGAGGTCATCTCACTCGCCAACGATAACGAGTATGGTTTGGCGGCTGCGGTCTTTACGAATGATATCAGCAGAGCTATCAGGGTGTCTGATCAGATTGAAGTGGGCATTGTCTTTGTCAATACCTGGGGCAGCATCAGTGCGAATAGTCCGTTTGGAGGTATTAAGCAAAGCGGATTTGGCAGGGAGAATGGCGCTGATGCGCTGAATGATTGGACGCAGGTCAAGTGTGTCAAGATCAATGTTTTAAACTCATGATGCTTGGCATACTAGAACCAGTTGCAACTATCATCAACTGAATAATGAAGAATACGATCATTCTAGTAAATACAGAGTCAACCAAGAGTTCCAAGTAGTCTGTGAATTGTACTGTAGTCTATCTATGTGACTTGATGGTAAAACGACTTAAGTATGGTGTAAAGGTCAATCGAACAGACACCTGTCGACTTGTCCGCTAGCACCTACAACTTGAAAGGGCTCTTTGGTGGGTTCGCTCCAATAGCCAATTCCATGCCAGGGTCAATCTTTTCCATCGTTCTCTGGTACGCTTCCCTGCCGGCGACACGCTCAAGATATTTGACAATGTTGGGATACTCCTCCAAACTGTAGGGTGAAAAGAACCTCATGGTAGTCAACGGGAAGATAACCATAATATCAGCAACCGTAAACTCTTTTCCGGCGAGCCATTCGTTGTCCTTGACCCTGTCATCCAGCGTCTTCAAAGCCTGGTTGTACTTTGCCTTTCCAAACTGCACAACAGGGTTGTCATCTCCAAGCTTGGCTGATCGGATGAGCATGATGCGCCCCAAAGCTGGACCGAGGGTTCCGGCAGGGAAGTGCCACCAGTAGAGAAAGTCGGCGTAGGCTGGGTCATCCGGGCGTACGAAGAGAGATCCGTTGGCGTATTTGTTGCTGATGTACTCAATACACGCAGCACTCTCGGCGAGTGTGATGGGGCCATCTTGAATGACGGGGGCAGCGCCCATGGGATGAAGGGCTTTGAACTCTGGTGGTGCGAGAAGAGGAGAGCGTTTGTAGAGTTTGAGATCATAAGGGATGTTGAGTTCCTCACACAACCAGGGGATACGCTCTGATTGGGAGACTTGGAGATGATGGACTGTGAGAGACATATTGAACGATACTGTAGATTGGTCAAGAGAAGTGAAGTGTGATCGTTGGTTTGTTTGGACGAGTTCTTATAACGTCTTCTTGTTCTTCTTATATCAGTATCAGTCCACTGGAGTCGTCATTATGGAGTTGGCATTTCCCGTGCCGAGGCATTTACCGGTCTCAGAATTTGGTGAACCAATGACCAAGTTTACCGAGTCGGTATATAAAAGGGTGCTAATACTATCTCGGCTTAGAAGAACCACCATGATTTGTAATTCTACACCATCCTCCTACCCTGCAGACAGGAACTATCCTTGTCAATGCCAGTAAAGCAAGCTCCACACATGATCAACATTATGTGATAGATAGATGTTCTCATTTGTTTAATGAACGAACCTTTCTAAATAGTTATTCTGTTCTACCATTGACAGTTACTCCCACACAAGACCGGCCAACAAGCCGAACAGTCTGGATCTGGCTCGTCATTTTCCTTGTGCTTTTCACAATCCGCCTTTCTCACTTCAACCATGCTTTCGTGCAGACAATGATCGTATCCCTCCGTCGCCCCGACTTTGCAATCACAAGCGTCGCTGTCAATGTCATCCTGCCTATTCTCCTCATACCAAGCTAAAGCCTCGGGATCGTCCACGTAAGCAAAAGCAAAAACGCGTTTTCTAGACTCCCCATCGTACTCTTGATGTAGTATTGTGTTGTGAAAGATCTTTGTTACTATACAAAATGTGTCGCCTTGATGGAATGCGTCGAGCTGTGCTTTTGCTTCGGAGCTGGTTTGAACTTCTGGATGGCGGTCGAGAAATTCTTGCGCAGTCTTTGAGGGAGTAGTGAGACGCCGTTTGAATGACATTTTGATGAGTTGTCGCAAATGACGTCTGTAAGCAATGGCGGATACGTTGCAACGAAGTTCTGAAGATTGTGGTCAGTTATGAGAAATTGGTGGGCGATTGTTCATGTACCTTGACTTGTGTATCAGTTGTACTTGTGCAATACAATCCATCAATGAGAATAGGGTTCAGGAGGGGACAGCATGACTTGGCGTCTTGGTAATAGCGGTGTTCCGACAGCAAATAATCGTAATATTGCAAGAATAGCCAACAGAACTTGGGACAACGGCAAAGAAAAGATTTATCTGCACCGTCAGCTTTGTGTAAAAACAATGTTCTTGTAGAGCAAGACATACATACATACTTATATATATATGTTCTTACACTAGATCTGCATGAGTCAGACTACCGGGATAAGCATGTACGCCAGGGCGAATTACTGCCTCTGTCAAACGGCGCTAGAGCACAAGACGTACAGAAAGGATTCGTTACCATAAACGACTGAACCAATCAGGTAAGAAATAAAATGAATTTTGTCAGGAAAGACAGAAAGCCGAGGCAATGGATGAAAGAAAGGGGCAACGCTGAGCCCTTTTAAGAATTACTAAAAGTGTTTGATACAGGCAGAAGGCAACGGTTAGCCTTGTTTTGCTACCAAAAGTGTCTTAAAAATGTATTGTTATGAGAATATAGCATCATACTGATAAAAGTAGAGTCGCATAATATTGTACATATCAAGAGGGGCTCGTGTAACCGAGCTCCATGTCTGACAGTTGCACTGCATCTACAACACAATGCTACTAACTCATCTTAAGCGAATGACCACCGAAGTCTTTGGTCCCTCTCCAATATACAAATCGCAAAACCTCTCAACCCTCTCAAGCATATCCAACCAAAACCTTTGTGACTCAATCCCATGTCCTTCACCAGGATATTTCACAAACTCACATGGCAGACCATAAAATCTTAACGCCCTTCTGAACCCTTCAGCTTGCGAAAACGGACACCTCTCATCCTTCTCGCCATGCAAAATCAGAATTGGTGGGATAACAGTCTTGCCCTCTCGACGAGAATACTCCATAGCGCTAGAGACCTCCCATATAGCACTGCCTTGGCGGTTCCGCGTGTCATCATGGCCAAGAGTCCAGATTGTGTGACCACCCGCGAGCTCGACTTCAAAGGTTGAACCAAGATCAGCTGTTAGGGCAAGACTTTCCGTGTCGCATACTCCTGCTCCCGCAATTGCTGCGTTAAAGTGCCAGCCTAAGCCGTGGAGGCCATTTCGGACACTGCACAGGTATGTCAACAAACCGCCCTGACTCCATCCCCCAACCATGAGTTTCTGTGGATCTGCGAAGCCTTTCTTGATGACATTGTCTGTTATGGTGATCACATCTGCATAGTCGTATACACCCTGTCCACCAATACTGTACGAAGAGAACTTCTCACCCCTCCCAGAAGATCCCCGGTATTGTGGAAGGAGAATGCCGTAGCCTTTTGTGAGGAGATAAGGAGCCCAGTTGAAGCAGGATGTATCGATACTGTCACAGTTACGATCCCTTGGACCACCGTGGATTAAGACGAGTGTTGGAAGTGGTTTCTGTGGTCGGCCATCGGGATCAGACTTTGTTGTTGGGGTCAGGTAAAGACCATCTAGTTCGACTTGTCCGTCTGATGATTGGCAGGTGAAAACAGTGCACGATCCAAACGACTGATCTTTGAGGGGATGTCCGTGGTCGGAGAGCTTGATCTTTTCCTTGCCTGGCTGAACGACAAAGACCTCGTAGGGTGTATTGATGTCTGAGAGACTAGCTGCGAGTGTCGCAGTGCCTGTCTCTGGATTAATGGAGACATCCCATACCCACATCTCTTTGTCCTCTGCAAAGACATCTTCTCCTCCGAGTTCGCTAATGACGTCGACAAGCCTGACTTGTCTATTGACAATTATCTTGTCACCCGCTACACGAATATCTCCAGCATCATCATTGTCGCCGCATCCCACTCTGATAAAGTTAGGAGCAGAGTCTTTTGGGTCGATACTGTACACAGCTCTCCCTCCAGAGTCTTTGTCAGGCGGTGTACCTGTGATGAAATAGATTTGACCATCAGGTGCCCAAATCAAGTTGTACGGCTCATTCATAACCGTGCAAAGATGTTTGACTTGGCCAGTTTCGATGATGACAGTGGATATAGAAGTGCCAGTCAACATAGCCTCTTCGATATGAGGGTTTTGAGTACTCATAAAGGCCAATGATTTGCCATCTGGGCTCCAAGCAATTTCACCAATGTGTGTATCACCTCCCACAATAACTTTGGTCTCGTGAGTTTGTATGTCAACAATTCGCAGACGCGCACGAACCCATTTTTCTCCCCAAACTTCAGGCTCTGCTTCGTCATCGTCGTCTTTTTTGTTTTCGTCACATGAGACGTAGGCGATTGTATTGCCATCCGGTGAAATAGCAAAGGTATCAATGTCCTGCTCGTTATCCGCTGGGGTGATAGCAACAGGATCACCACCGTCTAGTCGCATACGCCAAATTGCCGAGCTCTCACCCGGCTTCGCACGATCCGACAGAAATAAAACACTGTCGCCACTTGGATGCCAAGCTGGACTTGTATCATTAAAAGACCCCGATGTCAACTTTCGAGATGAGTTCGGTTCGTGGGTTGACGCAAGCCATAGTGTCGAAGTATGCAATTTGCCCTTGCGGTGACCGCCAACGAGACTGGTTGAGTATACGAGGCTTTGGCCGTTGGGGGAGAACTTGATTTCTTTTGGGACTTGAATGTCGCAGAGTGTCTCGGCAAAGACTTCGTCAAAGGTTAAGGTGGATGGTGTCATAGTGAGATGAGGGGTCGTGTTGAGTGTGAAGCCTTTTCTTCCGTCTGAGTAGAATATTGTTTCTTTTTTATATTATTTCTGGCTGGACGGCGTAGCTGAGGGATATGTGTATAGACAAAGTTCTTTCTGTCGTCTATTGTTAGACTGTGAATGGCATATAAAGACGAAGGTGACCAGTTCCGTGACTCATTTTCTCACCTCTGTCTGATTGGTTGCAGCGTACATGTGCATAGTGCAGAAAATGGTAAAATCATGTCAATCATCAGTGACTCATTTGCCGTAATTCAAATATTGTAAGTTATACGTTGATAAATATTCTATGAATGGGTAACTGAACAGTACTGCTATGATAAATACCTTCTATGTTTCCTGTTAGCTATGTAATTCTGCATTTGGCTAGGCTGTATCCGTTGAGAGATTCATTGATTAATGACATGATTTATTCCACTGTTAGTTCATAATAGCCCATTGCCTAATTCGATCAAAGATTAAATATGCTTATCTTTCGGAGTTGACAACAACCAGGATATTCACACCCTGATGGCCAGGAGGAGCCAGTTCACATGTCGGACCAATTGGCTTCAACCCCGGCATTGTCTCTGTCAGCGGGCTACGGACTCCGAAGATAGTTGATTCTACTTGGAGGAAAACTACATATTGCTCTTGGAACCTATATATCCTGGTCAAGTATACATCCGATCAGTTGTTCCTTTTATCTTTGCACTTGGAACTTTCACAGACAACGGCTTTGTCTTTGTAGTCAATTCGCAATGGCCCCCTTGCACAAGCTACATGCCAGCTGGAGGCTTGTCACCCAAAACGAACGACTTGGTCGATCATCACAAGCCGTATCTGTTATCGGTGATAGGGTATTCATATTTGGCGGAGAGTTGATAGCTCGCCAACCTGTTGACAACAGGGTTGATGTTATCAACCTCGCAAACACCAAAGGTATGCCAACGAGGGTACCTTTGATTAATGACTAATCCATTATAGATGATGCTTCTCAAACCCTTTCATCACCATCCAAAGCCCCGTCACCTCGCGTCGGCAGTCCTAGCACATCTATCGGTGCTGACATGTATCTTTTCTCCGGTCGCGGCGGTCTTGATATGAAGCCCGTCGAGGAAAATGGTACTGTTTGGTGCTACAAGACAGCCGAGAATGAATGGGTTGCCATTACCCCGACGGACAACAATGCACCATTTCCATCTGGAAGAAGCTATCATTGTATCACATCCGATGGTGTTGATAAAATTTATGTTCACTCTGGATGCCCGGAACAGGGTCGACTGAGTGATCTTTGGGCATTTGATGCTGTTAAAAGATCGTGGACCGAGCTACCTACTGCGCCAGACCCTGGTCGTGGTGGATCCTCAATTGCGTTTTTCAATGGAAAGTTGTACCGCATGAATGGCTTTGATGGAAAAGTCGAACAAGGTGGTGCATTGGACATCTACGACATCGAAGCCACATCCTGGTCCACCATGTCCTACATCTCAGATGGAATCGAGGGCCCGGAAGCAAGAAGTGTCTCCGCCCTTGTCGCCCTATCCATACATGACAAGTCTTATTTGCTCACCATGTTTGGAGAACACGATCCTAGCTCGTTGGGCCATGCTGGGGCTGGAAAAATGATGTCTGATGTTTGGGCCTTTGATATTGAGACAAATCTGTGGCTAAAGGTCGAAACAGGAAATGGGCCTGTCGCTAGAGGATGGTTCGATGCTGATGTTGTCAAAGCTGAGAATGCAAAGGATGCAGTTGTTGTACATGGAGGCTTGGGAGAGGACAATGAGAGGCTGGGCGACGTTTGGCGTTTGCAATTCTTTACATAATGTGAAATCTGTCTTGGAATTCAACCTGGAAATGCCAAATCTTTGAGAGACGACATGCCAAGAAGGGAATGGCTTGCAGTAGCGCCTCGCATGTCAGCGGCGTTCGGACTCCGTGACCCATTGCATCCCTGTTCTACCAATCATTTGACCTTACTTACAGGTACGTCCTGCTCTCCTATTGCCGGATTGTATGGTCTACAAGAATCTGTCATTCTTGGCTCGTATTAAATCTCCAGTATCACACGGACTCCGGTCCACCGACAAGACTTGACGTTCCAACATCCAACTACGAATCGCGTCATCATCTTATCTAACCCGGAGATGCCTATCAAAAGAGCATGTGATGTATGCTTCAAACGAAAGGTAAAAGCTATTCATATCTTATCAAATCATGGCGCTGACAAAATACAAGATTCAATGTATAAGGGCCAACCCCAACCTACCATGCGAATGGTGCTCTGATCACAATCTGGAGTGTACCCTCCGGCGGGAAGCACAGAGAAAGAAACCAGACGACATGTACGTCTTGTCAACCCCTAAGAGCAGTATATCTAATCAGCTGACTTAACACGTGGTAGCTCATCTATCTTGAACCATATCCAGGCTCTCACCCGCAGGGTCACAGAACTTGAAACCACTGTTGAACAACTCCGTTCATTCTTGAATGTAACCACACCAGCATTTCAAAGTCAAAACACTCCTTTATCCTTGCCCGGAACGGTGAATACCACACAGATAGCTCCTCTCTCACCACGGCCTCATCATGCTGGGAGCGCAGCCCAACATCGTGCTTTTCTCGGCCAACACTGGTACTTTAAAGGAGTTCCACTGTTCTCCGAGAAGGGCATCGATTGGATGGCATCCAAGATTGGACAACGGCCAGCCTTGGGTAATTTCCGTCTTTTCGGCTCGGACTCTTCGCCGCCCGGTCCTTTTCAACCACGCGTTGAACTACCTGAACGAGACGTAGTGCATGAAGTACTCGATTCTTGGCTCTCTTCAGACTGGCAACGACTCTACCCGGTCCTTGACTCGTCACTTGTGGTGGGGACTATTGAAGCGGCATATACACTGCCACCAAACCAAGAGACCATCCATAGACAGAAGACGGCTGAAGCGTGCCTTTTGGCGGCGTTGGCTATTGGTTCTCTCACGATCGAATATGAAATGTCAGAACTGTTCGAGGGCGATGCGTATGCCAGTACTGCGCAGAGTTATCTTACGCAGGTGTCTGACACTAACAACTTGGAGACACTGGAAACAGCACTGATGCTGGTAAGTACCTGTCGGAAATTGTATTTTTTTCTCATTAACATGAATGCAGGAAATCTACAAGACCTTACTAGGTCAATGGGAAGATGCTGCCACGCTTCATTCTCTGGCCTGTCGTATCGTCTATGAGCTGAAAGGCCACTGCTTCAACGGCGCCTTTGCAGACCAACCGTCCGAACAACATCAACGAAAGCACATCCGGGATTTATTCTGGCTGTGCTATATTCTTGACAAAGATCTTTCAGTTCGCTTCGGTCGACCTCCTCTTCTTCCAAGTAACTACTGCGACTTGACATTGCCAGAAGGGCTGGATAAAATATACATCAATCCATCTCTCGATGACGAAGAGGCTTTTATTCATTTTCCTCAAGATCTTGAACTCACTGCGATAAAGGAGAGTCTATGTCTTTTTCTATGTTCTCTAGATAGCCCAAATCTGGCTGACAGCACAATTCTGTTTCATTTACGTCAGCTGGATATCGATCTCGAGACATGGCGTCTGAAGATCCCGGCAGACTTCCGGCCTAAGTTGTCAGTACTGACTGATCAGCCATACCAGCCGAAAATGTCTCCCCTCCAGCGCCGAAGGTACATTCACCTGCAACTGGAATACAACTACATGACAATTATTATTCATACAGCCGTACGGAGATGTGGCGCGGCTTATGCCATGACTGAAACTCTGCCCGATGATTTGCATAGCGTCTATCACTCGAGTAGTGATCTGTCACTGGAAGCTAGTCGCACAACCTTGCAGATTTTCAAAGACCAAGACATGTTACTACAGCAAGACGCATTCGGGTAAGCCACCGTTCAGTCTGTGTGACCTGTCACTAAGCTCTATTCAGACACGTCGCTTTTTACCCGCCCATAGCAGCTCTGGCACTGTTTCTTAACATTTTGATCCACCCTCTCGACAAGGAGGCCAGGATGGACTTGGATATTCTGGCTTCGTCCATTACGGTCTTTCAAAACTCGTCGTCAGCAAAGATGACGGAATTGGATATTGACAGTGCGCAAGAATTAAGCCACTTCATCTCAGAATTGGTACGCCTCGGCGAAAGTACCATACAAAAGGCAAAAACAGAAAAACAAGCCAGAGAGTAGATACTCTTTGACTGAACAAGGATCTTCAGTGTGTATTGCTTTATTTCACAATTCCTATCCAATCATACAGTGACCGGATCGAATTCCCGGTCCCGCTTATGATAAGCGTCTCTTGTAAGTCGCTTCCCCGCAGATGAACAACAAGTACTTGGAGGGCGCCTTTATAATGACATTAGAGTGTACAATTATAAAAAGGCTCTTGTGGGTTGATTAGAGCAGAAAGAATCACCCTTCCTCATCTCACTGCAATTCTTCCAATGGCTCCCATTGCTGTTTCAACTGCCATTGATGGCTCAACCACCATCACACCGTCAAAGACATCTCACTCTCATGGCCATGAACTACAGAACAAAACTCCCCTTCAAGCCATGTCCCACGGCGATGTTGTTTTACAAGGAATTCCCAAACATCCAAACTTCGCCTCCCAACGCCAATGGCAACTTGAACATCTCGCTGCTGCTTTTCGTCACTGGCATCGCGAAGGCTACGTCGAGGGTATGAGCGGTCACATTTCTGTTCGCGACCCCGAGTTCACCGATGCATTCTGGACGAACCCCTTGGGAAGACACTTTGGGTTGTTGAAAGTCAGTGACATGATTCTTGTCAACCTCAACGGCGAGGTCATTGGCGGCAATCGTACACGTCCACCCAACAGTGCTGGTTTTCTGATTCACGCGTCTATTCACAAGGCTAGACCAGATGTACACGCTATTTGCCACTCGCACAGTATTCATGGCAAAGCATGGTCCGTCTTTGGTAAAAGGCTGGAGATGCTCACGCAGGACGCTTGCAAGTTTAGAGGAGATGCGCACAGCGTGTACGACAGCTATGGAGGCGTTGTGTTGGCCAGCGAAGAGGGTGATCGCATAGCCGCAGCCATGGGCCCAAAGGGCAAAGGATGCATCTTGAGAAACCACGGTATCTTGACCGTTGGCCAGACGGTGGATGAAGCAGCGTGGCTGTATACCTCTATGGAGAATAGTTGTCGTGTCCAGCTGCTTGCCGAAGCAGCGGCTGCAAGCGGTATTAAAAAGGTGCTGATTGAAGATGAGGAGGCGGATTTCAACTTTGATGTTGAGAGTGATCCCGAGGTCTGTTACTGTGAGTTTCAAGTTTACTATGATTTGGAGGATGAGTTGTCCAAGGGAGATTTTAAGAACTGAAATTGGGCAAATCCCCTCACTAGTTGTTATATAGTACAATGCACATTTCACATGATATATTTTTAAAAACAGATAATTTCAAGATAAAAATCAATTTAGATACCTACAGTCTGATCAAACATGAAAACTCTACCTTCCTGAAAAAACCCCTTACAAATCCGGTTCAGCCGGTGCCCAAAAGAAAATGTCAGCCATCCTTACCCAAACTCCTCCTACCGACTCACTTACTCAATCCTCCGGAAGGCGGTGTCAAGCTCAGCTTGTCCAACACCCTCAAGGTTGCGTCCAGACCAACCACAGTCCCAAAAGGTGATCAATGCCCAAAGCTTGATAAAGCTATGGACGTAGCCAAAAAGAACCTGGCAAATGATCAATGGAAAATCAGAAGGGTGTCGCAGAAAGTGAGGGATGAGCTTCACAACCTTTGTCCAGAACATCCAAATAAGCAGCATCATGAGGTCCGAAGGCTTCATGTTTTCACTCATGACAAGCGCGTAGATGAGCAAGACATCCCACAGAATGGCAAAGTTGAACAGAGAAGCCCAGTACACCATGAATGTACTCCAGGGGTACCGCGAGACAAAAACAGGATCGCGGAGCATGACGGGGTTGCTGCGGACGGTAGTTCGAGCCCATCGAAGAAGTTGATCCTTGAACTTGGGCCACTCACCGAGTGTGGTTTCGATGGTTGCATCCTCAGTGTCCTGGAACACGATCAGCCAATGTTTCTTCATAGCTTCACGAGTGAGGAAGTTGTCGTCGTCTGGACCGAGACCGTCTCCGCCCAACAAACCGAAAAAGAACTTTTCACTACAGAAACGTGCCAAAAGGTCGGCATTGTTGAGAAAATCAGTGCGGTAGACTGCTGTGCGACCAGAGATGACAAAGACTCCTCCATCAATAGCGTTTGACGTTCGGAGTTCCCAGTTGTGACGCTGAAGGTAGTTGCATGCGATGAAGTTGACTATCGATAGCCAGGACCATTCTCCAGGTGTTGTTCTTCGGACACGCTTCTTCGTGGCGACGACACCGACATGGGCGTCGTCAAAGGGTGCGAGAACAGAGGGGATAAAGTTGGCTGGCCAGAAAACATGATCGTCAGCAAAGATCGTGATAGGTGTGGTGACATTCGGCATGGCATGTGTGATCTGTCGTCGCTTACTCGGCTCTGAGAGTGCTGCGACTGAAATCTCTGTGTGCGGCGCATCCAGACTCAACTTTCGCATGACAATCTGACACTGTTCCCGAAGAGCATCACCAACTGTAACCACGAGGATACAAGCCGGATTGTTCGCAAGGATACTCTCCACACATTCCCTGAAATCAGGGCCGTGGGGATCGATGGTCGGAAGGATGACAGTTACGTCGCTGCGAGTGAAGGACGGATGATCGCTGACTTGTCGAGCACGGTAGATCCATGATCCGAGGAGATGGCCTACCAAGCGAGTGTAGCGCAGAACAAACAGAAGACAGAAGATTCTCAGCCAGATGTCAGACAAGAGAAGCCATGTACAGGTGACAGTGGCGGTGATGGGGATGGTGAGAAGAAGAACCGGGAAACTGCGAGCCAGCGGGTGTGACTTGGCAGGGAGGGCCATCGGCCAGGTCGAAAAGAGAGACATTGTGTCTTACCTGGTGAATTGCTTGGTTTCGAAAGAGTAGATACCAATTGCTTGCTTGGCTTGGTGAAAGTAGATCGAAAGTTAGATGCGTTGCGATTGTTGATGTGATCTGTAATGCAAAGACTTGTCGAATGATGAGTTTGAGTTGAAACCATGGTGAGGAAGGCGAAGAGGGTTTTATACAACTTGGGAACAAGAGCATCGTGAGAGTTGTTCAAGGAACAAATCACTGTGTTGATGTTGGTACCGGAACGATAGTTGTGAATATCTGTACAATGACATTGTTTGTTGAAGGAGATGAGAACAAGGTACATTGTTGGTGTGAACACCATAAAAATATCGTGAACATGAAGAGTGGACAGATAGTTACGGAATACAGATTGTTTATTCGCGGTGTACAAACAGATATGAAACTTGAACAGTCACGAATAAGCCATGATATCTGGAAATAGTGGTTTGTACGACGCGAACAAATCGGCATTTTGAAGCATTATTGTTTTTCCGCATCTGGGACGTGTTCCCTCGTTATCATAATTAAAAAGTGATGAGAAATTTATTAACAGTTTTTTACTTGAACATGGTGACAATAGGCATGATTCAACCATAGTTAAACATGAGGTCCAGGACATGGGGAATATAGGAAGCAAAATTGATTCTTATTGTGACCAATTCTCTTAACTAGCTGCCACCCTAAAATAATCCAAAGAAACCTCTCTTTCCCTTCTTCTTCTCAGGAGGATAAACAACAATTCTATCTAAATCCGCTCCTTTGACACCCTTGCCATTATTAAGACCTCCCACGGTAATAGTATTCTCACCTTTCTTGAGAGGTAGGAGAAGAGGCGTGGACAGAATGATACCCTTGTGCGTATCCTTTTGATATAGAGTGTGCACCTTGTCTTTGTCACCGTTTACAACGACGCTGCTGATGCGGCGGACTGCCCATGTGCCATTGATACGGTCGGGCTGACCCATCGGTTGGTCACCGAAACCCATGTCGTCAATGTCTGGAAATGTCAGTGAACAATCACTTGATCGGAGAACAGGGTGTAACACGTACTTTGATGGTAGAACGATACCCACTGGTCTGCCCCTTTACCTTGAACAGTAAATGAAGCTGTGCTATCGTTGCCGTAAATGCCAGTTGCAATAACGTGGTCGGTTCCAAATGTCTGTCATGTCTATCAGTAAAGACTCAGTAGTCTCATATGGTCAACGTACGGCTTCTTGGAGGAATGCATCTCCAGAAAGTTTAGCCTTGCTGGCTGGGTATGTCTTGCCCTTGATAGGCTTCCATTCGCCAGTTTTCCTGTAACAATATTAGTTTCCGTGAAGTCTTCTTTGAATTAGTGTTCTTACACGTTGAGATCGTAAACATCATGCCACACAACTTTGAGGCTTTTGTTCTCCTCGTCAATCTCGATGGGAAGCCAGACGTTGCGGCTTTCCCAGATCGATGGTAGATCCCACTAAAACAATTAGCAATAATTCCCAAATGATTAATCAAGACAAGTACCTGGTCAGCCATGTATAAATATGTAGTCTTTTTGGTACCCTTAATTCTCCACGAGAAACCAGACTGCGTACTAAACGTTCTAGTGTAGGCTGGCGCAACAAAGAAAGGCTGCGACCAGGGACCCTCAAGCTTATCAGCTCTCATGGCAACAACATCTAAATTACCAATTAGCATCTCTATTACGTCGTTTGATTTTCAAAACATACTGTTGGGTCGATAGCCAGTCTTGTGGCTCATCAAAGTCCAATAGCTCTTTTCTGTCTGAAGAATAGTCGGCGCCTCAAAGTCATACTTGTTGAATCGATGCGTAACCTTTTCGATGTCGGTGAGGTTGCTGTTGAACTGGCTAACATATACATCTCGGCCTTCGACGCGGTCACCGTTGGAGT
Source organism: Fusarium praegraminearum (assembly GCA_002093855.1). Classification (NCBI taxonomy): domain Eukaryota; kingdom Fungi; phylum Ascomycota; class Sordariomycetes; order Hypocreales; family Nectriaceae; genus Fusarium; species Fusarium praegraminearum. The sequence continues at coordinate 183,293 of LXHY01000086.1, forward strand.
ATAGTGCGTAGGATTTACCAGATTTGTAATCGGTAAAGGCGCCAAAGTCCTGGGACCAGTTTCCAAGAGGTGCGATGGCATGATTGAACTCGTATGGTCCCGCGATAGAATCTGATGTTGCGAGGCCCTGAAGCAGAAGACTATACTTTTTATCATCGGCATGCCACCACATCTGCGTCTACGTCAGCACGTTCTTTACCATTTTGGGCATTTTATACGTACATGATACTTCCCCGTCTCCTCACTGTAGAGAACCTTTGGCCTCTGGATGATGCTTTCTGGCGAAATATGCTCATGCCCTTTTTCAGGAGTGAGCGCCAGACCATGAGACTCCCATGTCGCTAGATCATCAGAACTGTAGACAGAGACGCCACCGCCTTCTTCTCGCTCTTCAGTCTTGTACTCGCCGAACCAGTAAAACTTGCCGCTTGAGCGATCGACGCATAGACCACCTGCATGGGCGTTGAAGAGATTGCCCTCGGTATCATGCCAGCGAGCACCAGGAACGATCCAGGCTGCGCTTGCGAGGGAAGCCCAGGAGAGGAGGGAAAGGAGAGACATGATGAGTGAGTGAGGCTCAGTCCATTGAGATGTGTCGGTAAGTCAATTGGATGTGACGTTGATGATATTTTATACACGGCTCGGTTCATGTTGACCCGAAATCGCTACGGCGTCATGTATGAGATCAGGGTTAGAACCGTTTTTACCTGTCAACTGTTGTTAAAAACGCGGGGATCACCCCCAATCCTAGGATCTGAGCATGTCGATCCCCCGCTGAATTGGTAGACGCTTCAATCAGGCCATTGCTTGGCGGCTGTTTACCCCGGAGAGGCAGGCGGATAAATAGTAACCACCAATTGACCCCTGTTGTATCAATGCTTGAGTTATGCTGGGATGTTCTATCGGGGAGGTCGGTCCGTACTCTTGACAATAATAAGGTTAAATAGGTTAGAGTGGTTGACACCCCTTACATGAAAGATTATGTGTCTAAGCTAACTATCCAGAATCTTGTAAAAGAATGAACAATCATGAAGACGCCCATCTGCACTCTCAGCATAACTAGGGCAAATGCCCCATTCAGTATATCCAAGTTTCAAATAAAATCCCCTCGCCGGTGTTTCTATCGCAGTATCAAGTATAACCATACTTTTGCCCAACTTCTCCTTGGCAAACCGCTCGGAAATCTCCATCAGTTTCCTTCCTAGACCTAGACCTCTCTCTTCAGACGAAACCAATAATTTGGCGACTTCGACTTTATGTGCATGCGTTGCTTTGGGATGCGACACTAGATGGACTGTACCGATTGCGGATGATCCTCGAGCGAGTACGAAAAGGCTAATTCGTGATTTGGGGCCACAGAGTTGAGGCGCAAGAGAAGACCAGAATTCTATGGCGTCGCTGGTGGAGAGAGGTGCGTGGAAACCGAGTGATGATGAAGGAGGGTCATCATTGATGCAAGATTGGAGGAGCTTGGTGAGAGAGGGAGTCCATTCTTCCAAGGACTGGGTATTGTCGATATGGTGCAGTTCTAGGCCTTGCGGCAAGTTGATTGTAGTCGGAACACTCATCATTGGTCGATTATAGGTAGCAGATATTTAGATCGCGACACATCAATTATCAACAGGATGAAGAGTTTATATCAATTTGCCGAATGTGAGTCATTTATGGTAAGTGACTCATTACATAAACAAATTACCTACTTATCAACTGCAGTTGGATACAGCCCTATCTCCATTATCGTCAAATCTCGATAGACTATCTTGAAATCTTTTACCTTTTGTAACTTTCCTACTCTTATCACTTGGCAATGGTTGAGCGACAAACAAAGTCATCGTCAAGGGTGAAAGTAAGAGATTTGACGCATTGAACTATGAAGTTTCATCACACATAAACATACTTTGTTGTTTTCCACGTCTTTAATTACTCCATTCTCTATGCCATTTATCATATACATTTAATTGACTGCTTTTTGATACATCGGACGCAACCAAGTGAAGAGCATCCTTAATAGTCACTTGTTTTCTATTACCCTAAACCGAACTCAAAATGAGCTATTCCACTGCTCTAAATAGAATACCAACAGTATTAATTGCACAAGAGATCACCGATAATAAGATACTGTTATCATTACTCCTATAATCAAATTCAAGTATTGCTATCCTTGGGACCAAAACATACTGTGATGCAAGACAGTTATTTCCCCCCAACCGGTGTTTAGTGATAAGAGGAGTTTCGTCATTATATTCAGCGGGTATTGGGTATTTGAAATTAAACAAGATAGATAAATAGTCAGTTATGATATCATATAGTGTGAAAATTCAATTGATCTATCATCTCTGTCGAGGCCCGCCACCCTGTCCACAGTCAGCCTCATTCCAACCACTGACTAGCTTTGGAGGTTCCCTAGTTTCCCCAAATAAAGACTTACTGTAAGAAGGAAAACCTGATTTATCATATACCACTAGTCAGAATGGGAAAGAATATCCCATACCGAGGAAGCTGAAAAGTACAGTGATGAAATAAGGTCAAAGCACAAAATGTGTCTCAGCTTTCTGGAGTCGTGCTATTGGCTTGAAAACGGAGACCCTAAGCCATTGGCACAATGATCTGCAAGACTATACCCACACATTCTTCCCAATAGGAGTTAACAACATGCGGTTACACATTTCCAATGCACAACAACATATGTATATATATATGGGGTGATATCCAACAGGACTTTCTAGACGCTGGATGATAGATGCATTATCATCTAATCTCGAATCTCCAACCATCTTTCAATAACTTGCCATGTCCGTCTCAATCAAGGATATCGCTCGTGCCCTACAGTCTGCAGGTCATATTGCACAGGCCAATGGTGACCTCTCTCTTCTTTCCTATCGTGGTAGGTCAGTCGAGATGATCTACGACGGTGACGAGTTTAAGGATTCACGGATTATTGTAAAACCACGCGAATATACTCAAACCGCCGCCTTTATCATCGGCCATGACAGAGTGAGATAAAATGACGCATATAAGCTTTTGTACCTTTCTAACATGCATGGAAAGTGTTTGTTGCATATATCGATCCTGATGAAAAACTCAGGGTCAGGGAATATGACGAACAGTCCGAACAATGGGACGATGACGACCTCGAAGTACCTGGCGAGTTTTTGGCCCACGGCGACGGCCATGTGGCTGTAGCTGCTGTGCGTAGTTGGAACATCATCTTCTTTCAGTCCCCAGATGGAACCATCAGCTCCATCAAGCAGTCTCTAGGGGACGGCGATTTGAAAATTGATACTACGGTACCAGCTGACGCGGCTGAGGGGACGCCCTTAGCAGCCTTTGCGACTGACACAGAACTGGTTGTCGGTTATGTTGGCGATGATGACATGATCCATCTCCACAGGCGAAACTTGGATACCGAAGAGTGGTCTCGTAAGCGATGCACCTCAAGGATTATGGGTACACAGGCTGACATCAACTAGACGAAACGGTCGATGGGACGTTATATCCTAAAGGCCACTTAGAGAAAATTTCATTCTCTGCCAAGACAAAGATACAGGTGATATGAAAGTTTTTGCTCTGGTTCGTAACAAAATCTACCATGTGAAGGATGGTGAAAGCAAGAAGCTCGGTGTTATCCAAGACGAAGAGTTTGTGCTACAACACGATGTCGAGCATGTCTCCCTGAATGCGTATGGAAACTGCTTTTTGGCGCCTCCTGCTCGTCCCCGTTACAATTATGACGTTCTCCGTCACTACCCTGAGGGATGGAATGGTTAAACAAGGTAGTCTTGGCCCTTTTCGAAGCTAGTAGTAAAATCGAACTGCATATGTCATTACACTCCTGGTATATTCGTACGTTTTGTCGCTGATTTTTGTTGGATCCACTGTGATAAAAGAGTGATATATGACAGAGTCAGTGATAAGAAATTGATATCTGACAGAGTCAATGACTATACCAGTCGTGAGATTATGTCAAGGACACCGCTACATGTTTAGACTACCTAGATGCAAAACACCTAACCCCAAACAAGTTAGACTAGTGTATAGTATCTGAAACAAATCTACCTACCTACATATATACGGATACAACAAAAATATTTCCATCCACTTTTAGTAATTATCGCCTTAAATCTTACCCCCCTCGAGATTCAGCATAATGCCGCAATTCTATTCAGACTTGCTGGACACTGAATCCTTCCGTCTAGCGACTATCTCGCTTGGTACTGATCCTCTTACAGAGGTCCAAGTACTTAGTGTAACGCTCACAACATACAGGCTTTCCAGGGCCACAGAGATACAGTACAACACGCTGTCCTACACTTGGGGCTCACCCCGCCCCTCCGATGCAGAGGTCAATTCTCGTACATATGTACTACTAAACGGACAGACTTTTGAGGTCCAGCCAAATCTTTACGATGCACTGCTTGGACTCCAAGCATCTAGCGCCGAAGCTCCCATCTGGATCGACGCCCTTTGCATCAACCAATTCGATCCGGTTGAGCGATGCGCCCAGGTCTCGGTGATGAACCAGATCTACGGAAAGGCCAACCGCGTTATCGTTTGGCTTGGTAGCCCATTTCCGGAGTTGGAAGCTGGATTAAATGCAGCTGAGAGGATTGGAACCGAGTCTGTTCCTCACACGCTGCGCATGATCGAAAATCAATTCTGGGGCTTCAATTCTGATCTCTCCATCATGCCTGAAAAATACGGAATGAAGCCTATTGATGCAGAAGAAGCCCTTGGATTGGTCACACTATTCATGAGCAACTGGTTTGCACGAGTCTGGGTAATCCAAGAAGTCTCTCTTACCAACGATGTTGTTATTCTATGTAATGGGAAATTCACACGCTTTGATTATGTGGGCTACACATCGGCATTTCTTCACTACAGCGGGTTCTTCCAAGCCACGCTCGACCTCGTCCCCAAAGACAGACCGGGTATTTATCTTCGTGGCGATGTCTACCTATTCCATGCCGAAAGAATCCAACTCCTTCGAGAGTGGTGCAAAGGAGACAAGAGTCAGTGGAATCGCACTCTGGAAACGATTGACTTCGAAGCTGGGCTCGATAATAAGCATGGAAAGTCTGCAGAAATGGTCCTGCTGCGATTTCTCTTTACGTTGTTCGGCCTCCAAGCTTCTGACCCTCGAGATGTCATCTACGGTCTGGGTGGTATCATGAAGCACATGGCAGCCCAGGATGGGCTTTCAATGCCCTCAGAATTTGAGCCGGATTACGACATCGACATCAGGGATTTATTGCTAAATGTCGCGCGCAAAATCATCGAGGCGACCGACTCCTTGGTCTACATTAATCTTGTCAAATGTCCCAGCATGCGACAAACTGTTGAGCTTCCCTCATGGGTTCCAGACTTTCCGGCGGTCCTATTCAACACTCTCTCCAGTGCCCAGTTTCGATCTATTGGCACCATCAACTCATCCAAGCATGTGCCTCATTCCCCAAACCCACGGCCATTCACCATTGACGAGAATATCCTCAACGTTTCTGGCATCCGTCTTGGGAGAGTCAAAAAAATGGGGGAGAGCTACATCGAAACTCTACAAGGCCAACGAAGTAAGTCTGCTGATGTTCTTCTCAGCATGGATGAGATATATCGCTATACTGGTCAGGCGTCAGATGAAGCCTTCTGGCGTACCCTGATATGGGACACAGACTTTACGAATCGACCCGCTAAATCAATCCGGCTTGGGGATTTCCAGAGAGCCATTTTGGAGGAAATAGTTCACCCATTGAGAGTTTTTCACAGAGAAGCCGAGTCTCCATCTGCGGGCGAGGCTCTGGTGCTCGAGTATCTAAGTCGGATGACTTACTTGGATGACATCGCCGCGAAGTTCCCTTCCAGCATTTTCCCGAGCCTCAACCTCGTCAAGTCATGCCTGTCCTTCCTGCCACAAGAGGAAGTAGACCTTAATGACGAAGAGATCCAAATGTTAAAGGAACCAGTATCAAGGCATTCTATGCCGCCTGGAAGTATTATGGCGTCGACCTATATCAATCACAGACCCATACTTACTGACACGGGATACCTGGGGTTGGGATTCGATTCTTGTGAGGTTGGAGATGAGGTGTGGGTAGTTGCTGGATCTCCTGCTCCGTTGGTCATGAGAAGAACTGATGACGAGGATGAGTATTTTCTGGTTGGTGAAGCTTATGTGCATGGAGCTATGCAGGGAGAGGCCGTGACTGATAATGCCGTGTGGGAGAAGATCCAGATAGTATAGAGGTTGTACAAATAAATCTATCTGCACCATCATTTGAGATGCAGGTTGATGGAACGAAGAGAATATGATGAATCTCTAAGACTTTCTTACTGATCCGGTCTAATCTGTCAAATTTATCTTATTGACATGAAGACATCGAATTGTTTCAGGAGGGGCGACTCGTTTAGCATTTACGTTGGGAGTAATTCTTTTATCAATCTCAAAGGGCCTTCTTCATCAAAGTACATACTGAAAGTTCATGACTAGTATAGATGGTTTGTATTTTGAAGTGGTTTTCTAATCCTCTAACGGGGGACTCATCAGCCCTCCAATTCCCGGAACTGCATGTCGACCCTCAAGGAAGAATCTCATCACCATGTCAGTGGCAGTCTTGGAGTCATCATCCTTATCCATTGCCTCGACTGATTCTTCAATAAACTGGGGTCCCCACCCACAAACTCCCGCAAAAGCCTTGCAAGTCTCAGTGTTGATGAACCTGTCAAATTCAAAATGGCCCTGATATGTGAGCACATGATTCGGCTCATATGCACCTTGAAATGCGCAGTGTTTTGTCTGACCCATCGATAGCCATTTTGGGGGTAAGGAATGACCTTCTGGTATCTTGACATGGTCGCCGTGTATGAATTGTAGTCGAAGGTTGCTGTTATCTGTGACCGACGACCGACTTCCCAACGCTTTGAGGAAGTCTTGCTCTAGTTGAACTGTGTGGACGCCCATTTCCATTCCCTTGGGGTCTTTTTCCACGTAAATGCCGTGTTCACGCAGCAGGCTTTGGCAGATGATTTGATGCCCGAAGCAACTGCCGAATATCTTGACGCGGGGTTGTTCGACGTAGACCTTGGCGATGTAAGAGTCGAGTTGTTTGATCCAATCTTTGTCTTCGTAGGAGCTGACGCCGGAACCGGAAATGACAATAGCGTCAAAGTGCGTGAGCGACTCTGGGTAAATGCCATGATAAACGTCGAAGTATTCTGCCTCGACAGCTAACCCAGGGGCCACTCGAGTGGCTGACTGAGACAGAAGTTCGTGGAAAACATGGCCGTATGAGGGTGCCCGTTGTTCTATCACACTGGGCACTGGGGCATCAGCATTCAGCATAGCGATGCGCAACGTAAGCGGTGATAAAGTCATGATGATTGTATAGCGACAGTTGTCCAGAAGATTTGTATAGAAGAAAAGATTTATCTATCTGTTTCTCGGTTTTGTAACAGCAGTCTGTCCAGCGTTGACTAATAAAAATGGAGTATCGGCAATAATTACCTAAATAGTCAATAAAGATACTATCAGCTGATCCAGTCACGCGCCCTTTGGCATACACCGTTATCTCGGAGATATAGAAAGAGTTTATCGGAGGAGATACTGGACGATAAGAGATTCGATGGGTATTGATGGGTAGAATGTATGTGTTTCGGAGCAGTACCGGGAATAACACACTTGTTACTTTTGTCTCACATGTTCCCGAGTTTAACCAAAGTGACGCCTGGATCAAGCCACAATTAATAATAAGTAGTGAGAGGCAAGAGTTGGAAATATCATATTTATGCAGAGGTCAGTCATAGTTATTGAAGACAGAAATCAATGGATATATCCATGGGCTCATGGTTGTGTTCATAAGATACAAGGCCGTGCTATCTGGTATAAGCCAAACCTTTTTCTAGCGGAACAAGTTCGCCTAAAGTCTTCCATACATGAGGCAAGCCAACAGTTGTAGTTTGGACTGCGCAACAACGCTACATGCTAGACAGCTATAAACGCCCCAGTCATATTGTCGCAATCCCATGCATCAATATTACAACTGTCAATCTGCCTTTTGGGGTAATGTTTCTAGAGCACTTCATATTGTTTAAAAGCATCAGACGCCTAGTTGAACCTCCTGCATTGATCTCAAAGTGCCGTTTTTGGTTCGTCACCTATTATGAGGATTGAGAATCCTGTATGAATCCCTTCCACCTCTGATGTCCACTCATCAACAAATCACCATTTGCAAATTGCGGGAATAGTTTCCTTTCTTAACAGACGCTATAGCAGTAGCAGTAACCACTGTTCGGTTGATGAAGGGTAGAATTGCATGCCGTGAGTGACATGCCGTGAAATTGTAACTAACCTAGCTTGGTGCTAACAAGAAGGTTTGGACTATAGCCACGAAAATGGCTCCCGAATAAGCTAGACCTTGCTGAGAGGCGATAGACATTCCGTTATCGTGCATAGTCTTGAAGTAAATGAGGCACACTATACGAGGTCAAGACTGAAGCTGCGAGTTGGTCCGCTGGATCGGAGTAGTGATGTAAAGAATAATGATGATCTTCACATCGGTGCAGTATGGCGCCTTGTACAATGATGGCGCGATATTCAGATCGACATTTTCTTCAATTGCAAAGATGCAGATCCGGTATGTTTCCGCTGGAGAGATGAGTCTTGTAATTGCCGACGGGACGTCTCTCATCCGTTCAACATGCAGGGGTTGGTTATGAAGCTAGTTCAGATGACGGGAGGACTAGTGATGATGAACCTTGCAACCACGCGAATTGATAATCCCATGACCAGATGATTGACGCGCAGAGAGGTTGAGAGACGAACAGTAATGACTCGAGTTTGGTGTTGGACAAAAACGTTCATTTGATTATCTCTTTTGGGTACAGTAGTCACATGTCGTGATGAGGAGCATGTACCTGTGATCAGGTAGTGAGATTCTTCCTTGATACTCGGCAAGTGTTATGTGATGGAAACATGTCTTGCTCGTATATTTAATATGATCAATTTCAACAGACTATGCGGCATGTTCATTAATCCAGTCGGTTATTTATCATGGTCACACAATCAAGATCGTAACACGTTACCCTACAGTTACTTTGTGGTACTCTACACAGATAGCAGATCATTGCCTAGTTAAGAACAAAAGAAAGGCTTGTATTTCTCCGATACCCGTTGTACCTGAAAAAAATGAATTGCCAAGAAACGTGTGGAACTCTGGAGGAATGATGCCGGCAATGCGGAATTTGTACAACGAAATTTCTACATCAGTATCAAGTTGAGGCCAAGATATGTCTCGTAAAGCGCACGGCAGTTGGACCCGAAAAGACAGGGGCGGGATATCACTAGGGGGAGACATGGCGAAGACTGACCTGACAGTTCAAGGATGTGAGCTTAAAGATCAGCGGTTTCTTGCGCATGTCACTCCATTCCGCTGTTTTTCATGAGCTCCGAAGAGAGAGGGCGGCTGATCAGTTGGTGCACGAGCTGATTGATGCTGAGTAAACTCATTAGAATCATCAGCCTAACCTCTTCAGCTTGATCTGACCCACGAGGACTATAGCAGAAAGGAGTGAGATTGGACACTATGGTTAATATCCTTGCGCCACGTGGAGAAGTCTTGCATGACTGAAAGAGGCTCTGCTCCACTGATCGACACTCGGTTATGTTTGTCTCAGTTATCTAATTGAATACCTATCCACTGAAACTACGATGCAGAGAAGACTGTCATGAATAGAAAGCAGCTTTGCAGTCCAATGGAACGAACCTCGGGGAACCCGATGATCACGAAACAAGTTGCAAACAAAACAATTATAACTCCATCATCGGCATTGATGCTCGTCGGGTCAGATAATGGTCCGGTTCGGGTTCAGCTAAAGTTAGCGTTGTCTCTAGTTCCCGCTAAGTATTCTCCATTGACTCAGTACAGGTCAGGGGTTTCGCCATTTCTTCTCTGTTGCTTCTTTATGTCTTTCTGGCCACGAACTAGCCTCGAATGCGCACGAAAGACATTCCCTTTTGGCACACACCGTTTTTTCCAAGGGTTAGCGTTAAAGATTCTATCACTATCTATCCGCGGAATTAACTGAGTAGTAAAGCCTAGCATGCAGCTATATCTCTTGAGTCAAGACAGTGAATGCCCCACAGGATTCGTACTTTTCTCTACTTCCATGCTCCTGGGAAAGAGGTCGAGTGTTGATGATCTACAGGCCGTGGGTAGCAGCAATAATGTCGGGAATCTGGCTGATGATCCGGACCTGAGGGCCAAGTACGTTACTGGAGTTCAGATGGAAACATGGAAGAGAAAACCTTCGGCCTATTTTTTATCTCGAGATAAAGATGAAGCATTTACGTCATTCTGCGAAATATTTCAGTTATTGGCTCTGACGCCAGCGGTACTTATCAACGTCCAGCATGTTTCGCTGAAACACGGTGGCTGATACAAATCAGGGGATGTTATGTATAAAGTTAATTAAAAATAACCGAGAAATCAATTGGCCGCGGTGGATGTTTCAAAATCCCACATATTCAAATCTTATATCTACCATTCCTACGGCACACACAAGCCGGATCTACAGTCCTTCCCGAGGTTCTGGGACTCTTCCGTCCCGCCGAGTCTTGCACTTGTCAACTACATCGTCATGCCAAGATGAATCCATCTTCTTACCTGGCCCTCGAGTCGAGTCAGAACCCGTACGATGGTTGAATTGGAACGCTGTCTGTGCGTGTCTGATCGCAGGACTAAGCATGTTTTAGCGTCACCAAAGACACACTTCGGCATATTCAGCGGCTAGGGCGATCTAGAGGATGGATCTGACACGACCCGAAAGGGTTTCGAACTATGCAGGTCTTGTTTTGTCGGTGCGATGCGGGCGTACCTGCAGGTCGTCTGCTTTCCCCCCTTGGCAGTGTAAAAAGGAGCCTGTCTCCCACACCTATCATGTTTCGCATCTTTGTCACATCTAATTTTTGCTTTTTCTTGGTTTAGAACATCACCATGAGGCTCTTTCGTGGTTTCATCGCCTTTGTCTTGGCATCCTCTCCTTTAGTCTTGGCTCAGGATTCTGGCAGTTCTGCTATTTTAGCCTCTCTACCAAAGTGTGCTGTAGGTTTTTGTTAATTCATTTTTGTAAACATATACTAACTACCAATCCTAGTTGAAATGTATGGCCGTCTCTGTTTCAAATTCAACATGTGATCTTCTCGACACACAATGCATATGTAGAAACGAACAACTGCAAGCCGAAATCGAGAAATGCGTCTTGTCCGATTGCACAGTCAGAGAATCATTAAGTTCGTTGTTCAGCCGCGGAGACACGGTAACATGTACTTACAATAAACAGGTACCAAAAATGCTTCCATGACACTATGCGGTGCACCTATCCGAAATCGTCAAAAAGAAATCCTCGCCGTCAACGATGTATTGGGCGCCACCTCGGGCATCTTTGTCCTGCAACGGTTCGCGACAAAACTCTTCTACAAGCTCCCCTGGGGCCTTGACGACCTTTTCATCGGCCTTTCAATGCTTATGGCCATCCCCTGCATCGTCATCAACTCGTATGGTCTGACACCTAACGGCATGGGCCGCGACATTTGGACAGTTACACCTGAGCAGGTCACCAACTTCGGTCGAAACTTTTACATGATGGCCATGTTTTACTTTACGCTGCAGACCTTCCTGAAGCTGGCCATGGTCTTCTTTTATCTCCGCATCTTTCCAACGCGCGGCGTCCGGCGAGCTCTATGGGCTACTGTTGTGTTCAATTGTGTCTTTGGCGTGTCGTTCATTTTGATAGCTGCCTTTCAATGTCAACCTATCAGCTACTTCTGGACGAAATGGGAACACAAAGCTGAGAATATAGGAACATGCCTTGATATCAATGCTATTACGTGGTCAAGCGGATCGATCAATATTGCTCTGGATGTATGGATTTTGAGCATTCCTCTCTCGCAGCTGAAGAAAATGAATTTGGACTGGAGGAAGAAGATTGGCGTTGGAATTATGTTTGGCGTTGGTATCTTGTGAGTTCGCCCGGTCTTCTCTACTTCCTGTGCTGTCACTAACCTGTCAAAGTGTCACCATTGTCAGCATCCTCCGCCTCAGTGCCACCATCAAACTGCGCGCCGGAGTAGGCGCCAACAACGCAACATGGGAGTACACCGAGTTTGATCAGTGGTCCACCATCGAGGTCAATGTCGGAATTATCTGCGCCTGCATGCCGAGTCTTCGAGTTCTTCTCGTCCGCCTCTTCCCCACGATGCTCGGCAACTCAACACAGCAACAATACTACAAGTACGGCAGCAACGCCTATGGCGGCCCAAGCAAGCTAGGAACAAAAAATAGAAGCCGCTCTCGATCTCAACCGCTGGGAACAACCTCCCAAGTTGACAAGACGCCATATCGCTCGCACGTCGACCCCATTGGGATCACATGCGATCGAACATATGAGGTGGAATTTGGCCATAAAGATAATGATGAGACGGAGCTGTTTCACATGAAGGATATGGAGTTGAACCGGACAGGTGCAAGGTTCTAGTGTTTGAGTTAAGTGCCATACCTAGACTACGATAGATAGAATGATTATAGAATAATGTCTTAATTGAATACAAGAAAGAAACAGGAACAACCTGTACAACCAATCATCTGCGTTCAAAAGTCGCATGTTCATTTATGCCGGGCCTCTTCCACGCCCATACACGTCCGTCCATCCAACTCGGAGGCTGGATCCCACCGCTTGCTACAACAGTTTTCCATGGAGTATTTGTTAAACACACTGCAATAGCAACTAAGCCCTATTGTCTGAAAGCGCATCGGGAAGCTGTCAAATGGAATCCATATAAACCCCATTATTCGCAGTTCGTGACGCCTGATCAAATAATGCCACCGTCTTGATTCCTACCGCTCTGCATCTCATATCTAAAACCTCCATTCTATTATGCGCCAGTGATACTAACCCAGCAGTAACATCAGGTCGGGCTGCTTTGCGTCATACCTTGTCCAGTTATCTCGAGTTAGATGTAACACTAATCCCTGATACATGTACCAGAGATCCACCTCCACGATGAACACGCGCGCTCACACATCATGAGATGGACAGTTGCATGGGTTATAAGTGGAGGCAAGTTTGCGGAACAGTGACCAGGACATAACGGTACATGTGCTTTTATGGCACAGCAGACAGGTTGCAAGTCAGATCATGTTAGGAGGAACCGTACATCAATCTGCACAGAGAACCAACAGGCGATGAAGTAATGTCCAAAGATAACAACCCCGCTCGCCTGTTTGTCCATAAATATCTCATCTAATTCTTGATATCCAGCACTATGATTTCTGCTTAACACTGCAGCTTCTAGCATCTCACCAACAGCCTCTGTTGTGTGTTTAGAACTGTCGGCCATCAGCGTACAAGATAGAATCACAAGCTCCATCAGAGCCAAGATGACTTTGGGAAAGTCACCCCCAAGAGAGGCCATGCTCGTCGAAGCCCCCTTGACCAACCGACACCACGGTTCATATTCGACCGATAACGAGGAAGTTCGTCTGGTGAGTAAACACATGAAATGATGATCGTTACCGAGTTTAACTCGTGTGATCCAGGAAGTGGACGCCGATGCAGATAACGACTCGGCAATAGGAGTCGTGAGTCCACGAGCTGCACACAAAAGGCCAACAATTAACTATGTCAGACTGATGATGAATTGTCAACTGCATCTCTACGTTCCAGTATCCGAGAATATCACGTGATCAATGGACGCGGATATCACCGCGACGAGAGTAAGCAATAATATTATAGGTCTGAGGTTACCGTTGCTGACGAGTTTGCAGAATACTATCTTCCTAGCGATGAGGTATGATTCTAGACTTCTAAGCGCATGGAAAGTACTGACAAGTTGTAGCACGAGTCAGAAAGACTAGGTACCAATGGATAACACTCTGTATAATAAAAGGCAAGACTAACGACACATCAACAGACCTCCAGAACCATCAACTGTTACTTACGTTTGGTGGTAAGAGGTATTTCGCACCCAACGCCGATGCAGCCAAGCGAGTGCTCGATATCGGAACAGGTACTGGAATCTGGGCTGTCGAATTCGGTACGTTGATACACAGTCCTTTGTGAGAATAATGACTGACTAATTCTGAGCCGATGAACATCCGCATGCAGAGGTGAGACATCATTGGCCAATGCTCATACGTGTAGATTAACATGGACAGGTCTTTGGCATTGACATCGCTGCTATCCAGCCAGCCTTGTAAGTCCGGATCCCAATCAACTCGTCAATCATCTGACGTGACCCAGTGTCCCACCCAACTGCACTTTCGAGATCGACGACGCTGAGAAACAGTGGACTTGGACCAAGCCATTCGACTACATTTTTGTGCGCCTCATGTCGGGCAGTATATCTGACTGGGATAAGTTCACACGCCAGTGCTTTGCGTCTGTGTCACACAGGTAAACACGCCATTCACCGCTAATTTGTTTGTAGAAACCTGGAACCAGGCGGCTGGCTAGAATTCATCGACCCTGCTTTCCCCGCCAAGTCTGACGACGGGACGCTTAAACCAGACTCTCCGTTACACAGATGGGATGAGCTAACTGTAAAAGGGGCCGAGGCACTAGGACGTCCATTCAGCGAAGCGGTCAACCATGAAAGGCGCCTGAAAGAGCAGGGGTTCATCAATGTTACTCGCAAGGCGTTCAAGTGGCCTACCAATACGTGGCCCAAGGATCCAAAGTACAAGGAGATTGGGCTTTGGACTCTGGCGAATATTGAAAGAAACCTGGAGTCAATCAGTTCGTTTTTGCTCAGACAGGGGCTCAATATGAGCCAGGAAGAGATTGTGGTGTTTATTTCCCAAGTGCGAGCTGAGATGCGTAACACAAAGGTCCACGCGTATTGGGAAGTGTGAGTGTCACTCCATCTCAGGAGGTACAGATACTGACGGGCGCAGCTTTGTGGTGACTGGTCACAAGCCAAGATTGTAGGGCAGAGCGCCATCTGCCCCAGACCACCCGAGAGAACAACGTAATCCTAGCGAGAATTAGAAGGCTAGGGTCTAACTGCGTTGCATGTTCTCACTTACCACTATTTTGTTTGCATCGCGGTTCTTGTGTGTCCAGTGTTGCAGGGCATCCTGGATATGCTTCTCTATGTGTTTCAATGTTTCGTCGAAACAGCCTTTGAGTTCCGCTCTATCGAAAGGTTAGCGCCGCCTTGATTTCATCTGATCCCACGCCTCCTTTCATGTAAACTCGCACCTTGTGAAGTACAATTCGCCATCATGGATTCCGAATTCATTATGGGTGTACCCGTCGGCCCCAGCCACTTTGATGGAGTACACGTCGTCGGAATCCATATTCCCTGAGCCGAACCTGTGCTTCCATTTCTGGAAGTCGCTGCTCTGCGATGCTTTCAGAGCAAAGTCCGCTGGAAGATCTAAAGAAATTGTGGGGTATCTCTCCATTTTTTCTTCAATGAGGTCGGCGAACCGCCTGTCGATTCTCGCAGAACCGACGCCAATGCCAGTGACGGGACTAATCTCCTCCAAGATCACGGAGTCGTTTGACTTCTTCACAAAAGCAAGGTCAGTTGTCCCACCTCCTGCGTCAATTGAGAGAAGAATATTGTTATTCAGAACTCGACGACCTGTTGACGTCCACGCGTTACAGATGTAAACGGAGGCAGCCTCAGCTTCAGTCAATCCCAACACGACGCTGTGGCTTTCAATCTTGCCAAATCCCGATTTAAATATCAGACGTCTGAAGCATTGGCTGACAGTGGCTTCCCACTGCGCCGGGGTGCTGAATACGAACTCGACCTTCATCGAATCCCAGGTCTTGTTCCGGAGGTTTGCGCTGAAGTCGCCCTCCTGCTTGATAAGATGGGGAATTATTCTGCTTATGTGATCATAGACCTGTCTCAGATAAGCAATAACTAGATCATGAACTTCGTTCATTGTCCCCGGGATCCATGGCCCACGGACCTCACAGCGTGATTGGTTCTGATAGATCGCCGGTTCTAGAAGTAACTTGAACAACTTCCACGTTTGGTCATCAGCAATATCTTTGCAGAGAAATCCCCATTCTATGTTAGTTCCACTGCCCTGTTTGGACAAGACAGTTGGGACCTTGACTTCAACCTTTGACTGCCCTGGCCACTTTTTGACGATCTTTGTCACCTTGTCTTCCTCTTTCGGGGTGGCCCAAGAAACGCCTATGGATGTTAGAGAATCAAAGTCATGTGAGAGCAAAGCCAATATGTACCTGTAAACGTGGTGCCAAAGTCTACACCGATACGTAGGTCTGGGTGACTGTTCATCTTGATCAGCTGTCAATGTGCGCTGGTATTGGTTGACCAGATTATCTGGAGAGATGATTGGAGAGGTTAGGAGTAAAAGACCGTGGCTGGCTGAAATCAATGAGTGCTTGAAAAGGACGAACAGAATTGTGCTGTCATGGCAGGCCGAGATGACCGGAAGCGGGCCAGACTTAACTACCGACCAAGATGAGATGGTCCCGGATTCCAGGGCTGACTCCTGTGCCGAGCTCCAGCAGGCGGTCTCAGACCATAGACGGTGACCATTTGGAAATGGTGATGTTGGATGTGCTGCTGTTGTGATGAGTCAGTACATGTGTTGATAGCCCCGGTCTGCTTTGTTAAGATTATACGATAGAGTCAGTGGTTGTCTTTTGGAATGTGAGAGTGACAGCCCAAAGTGACCAATCAGTCAAGGCGTCAAGGCGTCAAGTCTTGTCTCGCACAGTTCTCATTGAACGGCATATCATTCAGGTACGTATCTCCAATCCCGGTTAGACCGACTACTAGCTGACTACTAAGGTACCTAGGTAAGTAAGATTGTCCGAATTGGAGTCTGGACTGCTCACCTGTTGGTCGACTCAACTGAATAGGATCAGCTGAGCCATCTTCTTTGTCTCAACCGTCTAGACGCAAGCCACTTCCTATATGACCCGCCTCTTCCATCTTTTCGCCTTTTCCCTTTGTCTTTTCATATCTCAACAGGAACAGAAATTCTAGCATCCTACTGAACTTGCAGCCGTCATCATCAGTGCCTCTTCTTTTACCCAAGAAATTGTTACAAGTTCGTTTTCTTCCACACCCTGCCTGCCTTCGTTACCATGTCGTCCTTCCGCCAGAGCGACGAGCGTCTCATTTCTAGTACTTCTCCCACTGCTTTGTCTACAGCGGTGCCGACAAAGACAGTTGTGGAAACAGCAACAGCCACCATGACGGAAACAATGACAGCGACAGTGACTGCAACACCGGGAGGAGGTGATGCAGGGCTATCAACCTCTTCAATCGTCGGGATTGCATTAGGATCGGGAGCCGCAGCTGTGCTCTTGACTCTTTGTGCGATTGCCTGGCCCTACCTGAAGCTGCGCCGCCTCAAACATACAGACCCTGATGCATCTTCAGATACACCATGGGTCTTCGTGCCGGAGACGTCAACAAAAGAGCTGGGGCCAAGTAATGGATTCACCGGGGTACCAACTTCCTACCTATTGCAAGGAGGATCCTGCAGCAGCATTGAATTTGACGTGCGCGGTACGACGAACTGCTTTATCAAGTCTCACGCCAGGCGGCATTACCACCAGGACAATGTTTCGGTGACACCAAGCACTCTCTGCACGTCGCTACAGAAACTTCATTTGACTGACACTACCTGCCACATGATTGCGAAATTGGTCATTGATCCTCAGACGCGATACCTTGCAATCCGTCATTTATTGGCGCGTGTCATATTCTCCAACGTTGACACTCACACTGTTGGTCCTCTTTCTCTCTTACACCCAACTGTCAAGGAAATGTTTCTTTCGCGAACCTCATTTCTCATGGAGTTCCAACATCGCCATCGTAAGTACGCCCCGCGCATCATCTATTTAGTTTGCTCCGCTGACGTTATGGACACAATCCAGTTGATAGAGCTTTGAGATCCTGGCTTCGAATTACATCCTTCCTTTTGCACGAGGCACCTGAGAGCCATATGCTTTTAAAACCACCACCAAGCGTGAAATCTCAAATCGACGAGCTTGTAGCGGTACTGCAAGAGTCGTTGGTTCACTTCCGTCAAAACGAGGACGATCGCCAGCCGGAAGCTCTCTTTAACCTGTGTCTCGAAGGTGCCGATATCGGTTATGAAGTCTTTGCTCACGGATGTGATATGGAATTCATGATTCCAGAAGATGAACAAGCACTTTGTGTTACACCAGGCCTCAAGCTGATTACCGACAGCAGAGGGGTGCCACACGATCCACCATATGTAGCGATGGAACCTGAGATGATGGCTATTAAAGAAGCGTGGAATGAAAATATTCATGCTTCGTGGATCCGGGAGATGACTCAATCAAGCTAAATTTAATATAATTACTTATAGCGCCTTGTTCTGAGGATAGGTTATCTTTTCTTCTATAGATATTTTTCTTAATATTGCTTTTTGACAGTATTTTACAGTATGTTGCAGATGCGGAGGCTATGGGGATCAAGGTCACAAAATTGGAAGAATCTAGCAAAGTTTTATTTTAATGTAACTTGAGCATTACCACTGTACCTAAATGAACTGTAATTTCTATCCACACTCGTAATCTCTGATGTAAGGAAAAGACTTATCATCCAAGAGTCTCAAAGTCGCATAAGTCCTCGTCGTATGGCTCCGTAAATGGTATTGTCTTCGCAACCCTCGTCGTCCTATTGAGGAACAGTCGATCTGATCGATCTTCATCTCCAGGTGCAGTATTGTTTCTACTCTCGTGTTTGACCTTATCAGTCTGGTCTTTCACTTTATCGTCATTCTCTTTCAGCTTTTTCATCAACATCTCCAAATCCTTTCGTTGTATTCCATACAGATTGATCTTCTCATAAAGGCGTCTGAGGGTTTTGGGAGGCTTGACATCGAGAATGAGCTCCTTGGCATTGCGAATGATAATTTCGGCCTTGTATATCATCGAAAAGGTCTCATCCACCGTCTTCTTCACGTTTGCGGCAAAGTCTTCATGATTCAGCTCCAGAGAAGGGGGCGCTTTGTTGAAATGAATTTCTAGGTCGACACAATTCCGATTGTAATTTGCCCAGTCTTCTTCAAATTTGGCGAGAGTATCAGAGTACCAGTGTTCATTCCGAGAAGAGCTCATGGTTGGTCGCTTGCAAGAGATGGTTGTACTGGACTTGCTTTGCAATAAGGTCAATACCCTACTAGTTGCTATGACAAGAAGTAAGGACAGGAGGGCATGTCATGGAGGCCTCTCTGTTTGCCCGGGGATGGCCCAACTCTTCGCAGAGAAAGCCGGGAGCTGAAACCGCCCCAAGAGGGAGCCACACGGGATCTTGCTTCCTTAATTTATCGACAATGAACATGGCCCCAATCGTATTTGAGACAAGTGTCATCGGTTGTGCAAGAGGACTGAATACCCGTGATAATTTCCCATCACATTGTGGCTTTTCACAGATCAAATGCCATCCAATCAAGGTCACATCCACCGGCCTGTGGTTACACCAGATGTCATCATGGGACCGATACCAAACCAATATAGCACTGTGCCTTGGTTGTACCACTGTTCTGTTTACACTAAAGCTGCTTCCACAAGGGCCCGCTGAATCATTCTGTTTCCATCGTTTCTCTTCATTTCTTCGTAGGTCCTCCATAACCCACACGTACGAAACATTCGCAAAGATGGTCAAAGAATACTTTCTCGCCCCGAACTACACGACTGCTGCACCCCCGGAAGGTCCGATAAAGCTCGGTTCTATCCTACGCAACATTTCTGAGTTCGAGCCTCTCAACCAAGTCGTTGAGGCAATTCCCAAGACGCAGCTTTATCCCGTCAATGTCAAAGAACAATTTGAGATCTCCCTACACGAACTTCATTCGATCAATCTCAACCTCAAGGCCAGAGCCTTGGGACTCCTTGGCTTAGGCACAGGATCGTCCATCGAACGTATCAAAGGCAACAACGATGTTGTATCATGCCACCGTCTCGAAACACTCTCGTTCAACCCTACCGAATCATACATTGAAACCAGTATGGAAGATTCGAATGTCAAGCGTTTCATGAGAACAAGCTGGTTCGACGCACCTGTGTACATGGTAACAGGATTGAAGATTGCTCGCAATGCTTTTAGAACATCAAGTACCAGCAGTCTTGTGGCCGTGGAGCACGATACTAGTCTTCTTCCTCCTGGAGCCCCAGTCGCTCATGGTCCTGGAATTGGTAGTTCCCAAGCTCTGTCGAAGCCATACTCAACTCGAAATCAAGCTCAGACCTGGCGTTAATCAACGCCAGACTTTTGGTCTCATTGGTGCTGCCAAGGGTCTTTATAACGAGTGGTATCAGTTTCCTGACAGTCAGGAGAGGTGTCCGATCGGGCTGGTCGTTGGCCATGATGACTGCGAAGATGCGACGGTTGTATGACCAATGCTACTGTACGGGGAAGAATAGGGAGACAGAAAGAAATTACCAGCGAAGCTCATTGAGTGCTGGGCAGATGAAACGCCTCTTGGTTGGCTCTATGAGAGACTCCACACGACCATCTCCTTCTCAGCCTTGTAATCCCGGCATCAGTCAGGGTACTTAGGCAGCCCACAGATCATCCCCCTCCCCCTCGCACTGTTCCATCCGTTAACCTCCTAGACAACAGTACAATATAGACCACTGGCCTGATGCAACAAGTTCTGCAACTGTTGAAGTGTGCGGAGATGCGCAGCATGGCACCACAAGAGCTGAAGAAGACAGACCTTCATCAACTGACCACCATCTTCCAAGACCTATTTAACAAGTATGACCATCTTGAACCAGCAAGCACTGCGCCACACAACAGCGCTGCGCGACAACAGAAACGCCTCTCCACAATCGACTGGGCTGCTTTTACCATCTTGGATACATCCCCCGAGTGCGACGAAATCCGGACGATTGTAACAAAACAGCTTGTTGTTATACAAACTAATCTGGTGTTTGGTGCGTTATCACGATGAACTGGAGAGCATTGCAGAGGGCTAATAAGAAATCGCAGCTGCTATGAATGGCACTGAGTTTCCTGATGGACCGGACATCTTAAGATCACTCCAAGATACCGAAAGATGGGACTGGATCCAGCAGCTGGAAGGCACAACCTCTGAAGCGTTGAAGGAGATCGATTCCGCATTAGACAGACTGGGCGAGGTCAAAGGAGTAATTCAACAACGCCACTATTCCCGATTTCCAACGAAAACCCCCGACACCTCGAGTATCCGCATTCCAATTCGAGAGACGACCCAATCACTCAAGAGAAAGGTCGATTACGCAAAGTCACACCTTGACAAGGGAAATTACAAAGAAGCTGAGGAGCGATACCGAGAGATATTAAAGCTGCCATCCGAATTCACGGGCATCGACGACCCATGCATTGTTTCCATCAAATGTAACCTGGCAAACGCGCTCGCCAAACAAGGCAATCGAGACGAGCCCGAGACTCTCTATACCGAAGCATGGGAACTCAGTACCCGAATCCTTGAGGAAACGCATCCACACGTACTCGCATGCAGGATCAATCTTGCAAGTATGCTTGAGAAGAGAGAACTGTATGACAAAGCGGAATGCATTTACCGGGACGTTTTACGGCTTCAAAAAGAAGCCGCGGGGCCCAGCAGTCTGTCGACCCTCTCGACAAATAACAGACTTGCTAACGTACTAGTGAGGCTCAAGAGATTCGCGGCGGCTGAGTGTGTCTACGAGGAAACTCTAAAGGCGCACCGGGACAATCTGAGAGATGAGCATCCAAGCACAATCATCACCCTTGGCAACCTTGCAAACGCACTTCAGAATCAGGGGCGGTATGGAGAGGCCAAAGCACAATACTTGGAAGCAAAGGACCTTGGTAGAAGATTTCTTAACTCTAAACATCCATATCTGGATTGGGTTACGACTCGTTTAGAAGCATTGGAAGGTGTCGGGAAATGATGGATTAGAACGTAGTACGAGGGTTCAATTGTCAATGACAAAAACAAGCCGTCGGTCACACTTATCCACAGGCTGCGGCATCATCTATACCAGGGCCCCTGAGCAGGTCAAGCAAGGTATGCATACGTTTTGTGTGGTTTCACTTTTCACGTGCCCTCGCGCTGATCCATGCTTTGAGTCCGGTGATACGTTTGTACTTCTGGATGGATGCAGGTATGGCTTCTAGCAGTTTAATATGATGTCAGTTCACATAATTTACCTAGGCAGGGTCATTGACCCCCCTGGTCGCTGACCCTGGTCTTGTGATGATATAATTAGATACATTTGTCTTACCCTATACCATCGTACAATAAATTACCAATTAGATTATCACAAGGTTTCAGCGGCATATGGACTCCTTAGATCGAGAGTTTTATCAGGCTCTGAGAAAACCGTATCGCGCATTGCTCATTCACCAGTCTGGAGGTTTATGAGTTCGTACCGACTGTTATATATTAGTGATATATTATACTAGACAGCATGTGACAAGACAACACAGCAGCATGATAAACAGCTGCCATGCTGCTGGAATCTTTTACTCTGCATCCTTGTCTTCGACAGCTCTGACAATTTCAAGAAGCTTCTGGATATTTTGAGACCACCCATTTTCGGTCTGACCGTCAAGAATTTGAGCTGATGATACCTCGCGTCCATAGAACTCGGCGTTGACATCTCTCTTCTCCTTGATAACAGTCCCATCAACAGTTAGACCGCCATAAACACCACGCGACCTGGTATATGTCCAGACAGGCTTCACTTCGCCAACATTAACATTGCCACCCAGAGGACCTGCAGCCAGTGCAACTGCACCACCAAGATTGACTTCAGACTTCCTGTACGCATCGACGGCCTCGGCAGTGTTGAGAACGCAGATACAATCATAGACATCGATGCCGTAGACAAGACCAACACTGCCACTGCGAACGGAGAATGCTGATGGAGAAGACCACGTTCCGTCTGGTAGGCGGGCCATGACAACGCCTGATCCACCTGCACCGGCAAAGTACATGCCTGCTCGAAATCCTGTAAAGATAGCGAGGCCTTTTGCATTTTTGACGACATCTGAGGGTATCTTTCCCTTGTCTGATGTGGGTGAGTTGCTGGTTTTGACAAGCAGGAAGATCTGATGGACTTACCGAGAAAGGCTTGGAGAGTTTTGGCACTCTTCTCGCACTCTGTGACGAAATCTGATGTTTTGAATTGGCCCATTTTAGTTGATCTTGTTGTTATCACTGGTACAGTGGGAACAGGTATTTTGTGAAGATTGCGATGATTATTGTCAATTTGCTCCAAAATTAATATTGACGATAGTGAGGACCTTTTATACCGAAGCCATTCCGTAGATCCCAAAGTGTCAACTTCATATCTAGACTCTCGTATAACGTATATTTTGCGTATTAGAGCATGCTCAGCACAGCCGTAACTTTTCGTCAAGTTGTCTTGCAATCATTCGAAGTTGAGATTGATGAATACGCTTGCACAGCCGCCTATAGGGTATCAACTCACGTAAGCTGAGCGTATACAAGCTTAAGAGCGTATTTGGCTAACTGAGCTAAAACCAGCCAATCACAAGACTGGATCAGCTGGAATCACTCTTGCGGAAGTTCCATCAGATGGGATTACAAGTCGAGCAGGCTGTGGAAAGCAACCAGCTTGACTCTCTAGTTCACTGCTAATCTCTCGGGCCAAGACCGGGAGACCCGGATCAAACGGGTGAGAGAGTCATGACATGGAGATAAGACCCTGTCAAGACTGGCACTAGATGTTGTTCAGGTTAGTCCCCGCCGCAGTCTAGCCACGTGAAGCACTGGCCCTGGATAGAGTTCGCTGGACTGCAAGACCAGTCGGCTGCGCGTGGACTAAGTGCCTATTGATCCACGAAGTACGTACCCCGAGCAGTGTCAGCCTCAAACCCAACTAGCACCTCACAGTCTCGCCTCTGACTTTTATGACACACTTCCATCTTAAAATCTTAGATCCGCCGAGATGAGGGCGGGTGGATACAACAAGTCTCGGTTCCAATGCCCTGGTTCGGTAGATATGAGCGAGGCCAGACCCCAGCAATCGTCAAACAAGGTAGGTAGATAGTTCAAATGAAGATTAACGAAAATACTTTTCGTTTCATTACACATTAAAAGAAAATCTATATAAAATTTTATACTAGCGGGGTTGCCTTGTTGCTATTTGTGGTATATCCTCCAACACTCCTTTGCAGATACCTTTGTGCTCTGTAGATGATAATTTCTAGACGACGCTGTAGTTGCGCTGATGTAAATGATTGGTCGAGCTGGCTTCGCTGATGGCATTGTCGTTTTGATCTTCGGCTGTTGAATCGCTATCATCAAGCTTCTGCTCGCCTGTGTGTGTGATCTTGGTGACGACAGTCTTCTTGATACCCTCAATCTTCTCTCTCTGCTCAAGCTCATACTCGTCATCCTCTCCGAGCTCAATATGTGTGCGGTGGTGTGCACTTGCAAGGGTGTTGCCGAAGCGAGTACCGTGAGCTCGGGAGGCTCCAGTCGTGCGTGATCGAGAGCTGTAATCGTTGCCGCCACCGCGGGGATCGTTGTTGCCGGCTCGGACGACCTTTCCAATAAGATCGGCCATGTTCATTTCGATGTGAAGCTTGAGAAGGTAGACGAGGGGATGGAATTGAATGTAGCTGTAAATAGTGAGCAAATGCGATCTGCATTTCAAAGAAAGATGACTTACACGAAACCGTTCGGCAGAGACATCATGCAGATAAGAAGGACGTCCAGAGCAATGGAAATACCACAGAGAAACATGTTCATCTGATACAGACGAGTGTACTTCTGAAGACCGTTGGCAACCAGACGCTGCTTAACAATGTAGATGAAATAAAAGTTGAGAATGGCGTCCATGATGGCAAAGATGACCTTTTCACATCGATCCCAGATCTCGTTTAGGTGGATGTAACGCTCGCTAATCTGGAGTCGGGCGGGAACCCAGATGCAAAAGACGCTGATGTTGACTGATAACAGTATAAGGAAGCAAAGCCATTTGAGCTTGGTACCGTTGGATCGAACGACCATCAATAGGGATACTCGGTTGATGATAATCTGGATGAGGCATTGGACCTGTGTTGACCACCAGACAACTAAAAATGGTCAGTTATACATAATACTAGTAATGAACAAAAGGTGTCTTACTGATAAAGAAGAAGAACTGCATGCTCGGTTCAATGGTGCCCCGAAGATAAAACCAACACATGATTCCCAGCAAAAAACTCGAGATGATCTCGGCCCAAAGCAGGGCGACATAACCTGTAATCTTCTTTCTTCGCTGCCACGATGTCTCCGTCTGTCGAACGGCCTTGGCTATGTTAAAGACCGTGATGCCCAGGGACAGGCCCCAGGCAATCGAGGCGATGTTCATGTCGATGTCATTGGGAAGGTCGTCGACGTAGGTATCTGGCACAAGGAAGCCTTTGTGTTCGCCCGTCATTTTGACGTTTGCAATGCCCTGATCTCAGGGTTGTGTTCGGTAGCAGAGAGTAATAAAAAAAGAAAAGAAAGCAATATATGAAAAAGGAATGTAGGTTGGATCAGAAACAGGATCGAAGCTCGGAGGCGGAGTGCGTCTGGGATATAACAGGCAAGGGGATGGAGCTATTCTGCAGAACATCGGGCGTTGATTCTTCGCCTTGACCACAATCCGACTAGCATGACCCCTGTTTCCACCATCCATTTTTTTCACTCTTGTCTAATGCACTATCATCATCCTTAGTCTCAAACTGCCGATCACTTGGTAGGGAATCCTAAATTGACCAATTGTTCTCGAACCAAGGCGTGGCTTGCGAAACGGCGTTCTCAACAGAAAGAGGCCTAGCGGAACGATGCTGACCACTTGGCTACCGTCAACGATAGTTGGTCCAGCTCGGGTCTCCCTCCCACTCACCCACTTGGTCTGCAGCCACACTGGGGAACTCGGAGGCTAGGTCGTAGACCAGATGAGATGGACAAATGACTAGCAAACTCTATTTGAAGCCAGCGCTGAGTCGCGTTGATCTCAGCTGAAGAGCTTTCCCACTCTTCTCTGACCAGTACTATTGCCAAGATTATTTGCACTGAAGAAAAAAGGTCTTGACAGCTGTCTTTTGATGGGCAGAGGGTCCTTGGAGGGCCGTGACTGCTGTCAAGTGCTGGGGATATCCTCATTATGGGTGGCAGCAGCCTGACATCCTGTTTGTAATCATTAAAAGATATTGTCGTATTTTATGTGATTTTACTTTGTGCTTAGTTACGGACAGATTCAACAGCCTTGCCAACGTCTCTCCTAGGGCTGCGGCAATCATCTCCGTGTCTCTAATACCATCGAAAACGGGTTACAAGTAATCAAAACGCCTCAACACTTAGCAAAACGCTTTTATTGCGTCAACATCACAACTATTGAACCCCTGGTCTCTGGTCACTTCACCTTCGGTGTATTCTCGCTGTAGGATCTACCGAGTCAGTTCCCTGCCCAAGTCTTGTACGACTGTCCGGTCTGATGAATGCTCCCGGGCCCCTTTTCCTCGATCTGCTGCCCAGCTAGGTCCAGGATGCGAGGGTTAGTGTGTCTTGGTGCGTGTCGGTCATTTATGACCTAGATCCCTTCCCCGATCTTTCCACTGCAGATCCCGTGGGTAAGATTCAAGGCCTCAGATGTCGGAGTCAGTCTGAGAACAATGAGCAAGAAATAAGCAAGACATGAATCAACGATTTCTTCAACTGTGCATTTGGTAGGCGTCTTGCTCTAGAAGGAATGCTAACTCTGAAACACGCGCGGCTGGCAACCAGTACAAGCCTTCATAGACAACGCTAATAAGTGAGAGGCTGACAGTCCCCCGTTGGTCTTTGAAAGAAATTTGTCGCCACAGTAATCAACCAGGTACAGTAGCCAGCCTGGTAGCTCGAGCATTACCCAGTAGCCCGGGTAGATTGGGCAGAAGGTAACCAAGATTAGAATGTCCCCTGCAAATCTGAGATTGATGTCTAACCCAACAAAGCCTTCATAACCCAAGCACAACGTAATAGAGCGAACGATTGAATGCCGCCTCTGCCGGAGTAATCCCATGGTAGGTTGCTCACAGACTTGCAGGCAAAAGGGCAGTATCAACCTAGTGAGGAATGAGTCCACGATCTGTGGAACTCTCGGGCAAAAGCTTATCCCCAGATTGCACAGACAGCAGACTCTCAGACGCGCCTGGATTCAATGTGCATAAACGCCATGAGGTGATGTGTGATGTCTAGAAGTGCTATATTGGCACTGCAAAGCCACGGCGCTCGTGGTGTTGAGATGAACCTTGAGCGCTGGACCGAGTAATGCAACGCTGAGAGTCGTGAGTCAGTGCAGTGTGCTCTCCCGATACCCGTCCGAGCCTAACTAGTGTCGAATTGGTGGATGAAAATCTTCTTCTACAATAACGCCTCAAACTGGATCCCTTGTTCTTATAACAGTGAACTGCTATGAAGAAAATATGAAGCATAAATATGGAGAGTCAATCTCGGTGACACGACACCCATACAACTGCTTCCAGAAGAATTCCCTTCCAAAATGCAGGACAACAACGTGGCAGTTTTCTCTGTCTCACCCTCACAGGTTTTGCGCATGCAGAGTTTGAGCTAGGTCTCTAGTCTACTCTATAGTCTTCGGTGAAAGAGGGCGCCACTCGGGTTGTCCCACAAAGCATGAACGAATCTCTCTCCGAGGCTGCTAAAAGATCCCTGCTGCGCTTGGGCTTCCGTGTTGCCCCGGACCCAGATTATGACGATCTCTCGTACCGACATCTCGGGAGAGTGATTTACCGGGCGATGAGACCATAGATCTGGGTGCATGACTTTTGCACAGATGAAATGCATTGCAACCGTTGACCATGTCAAAGCAACAGAATATCAAGTACAGGGGCTCAAATGTTTGTTTTGTTGTTGATTGTATTTTTCAGCCTCTAAAAATATGTCACTCGCTAACTCTTTTCCACCCAATGTCATTCCTTACTAGCATCACCTACTAAAACAAAGTGGTGTCCTAAACCTCTCACAGTGAACCCCTTCTTTTAGGAGCTTTCTCTCCCATACTACCCAAGAATCCATTAGGTACCAACAATCTGGTCCCTTGCACATTGGCCTCGTTATCCTGGTGACAACCCTGCAAATAAACTTGCCAAGAACTGTTCTATCTTCAGTCTAGCCTTTTCCCACACGAGTCGCCCCTCACGCAGCCTCATGTGGAACCCAGTAAGATGAGACGGCGGGTCCATAAACCGATTTTCCTATTCCTGAAAATATGGGCAATTTCACGACTCAAGATGGCTATTGAGAGAAAAGATAGTAAAGATGAGCGCGATGGTGTCTTTGCTATTTCTGCACTAAAATTGATTAACAGGGTTCCGATAGATCTCAGAAGTTGGGAATTTGTAGATTTTTGAGGTCGCTTCGGTAGACCATCCCGTAGTAAACATCTTTGGACCAAACTTGGCTGTAACGTTGGCCTGCAGATTGGTGGGCGAATCTGAATGACTCTTCTATTGGATAAGTTCAGGTGAGATGTCGAACGACTTTATGGGGCGCGTTGATCGCAGTGGCTTGTCTGTGCCCTGTCCGAGAGCATCATCTGCATAAGCCACTGAATTTAAGCTGCTTACCTCTGGCTCTTTTTCTTCACGTTCAGAATGGCTGTTCTTCTCCTCACCATGCCACAATTGTAGCAAGTATCATGGTGTCACAGAGCCCTACCGGTTGCCAGTCCGGTGACCTAGCTTGGAGGTGTTCAGCTAAAGTTTCACGGGACCCTGAGGACTCGATGCGTATTCCCGCGCCGAGTCATGGATATACTCAGCAGATCGAATCAATTCAATGCCCAGCAATTGGATGATCACTCGGTACAACGATGCCGACAAGGTCAGGAACACAGGAACCAGGGTGGGAAGGTGTGTCACGCCGAGAGGGGGATCGCCAGGAGGCCATTAAATAGTCTCTTTTGTCGACATCGATCATCATGCAACAACAAACCACCCGAGTCTAGACCTACCTGCTGTGCGTGAGGCATACACTTTTGATTTACGCTCATGATGATACTGACAATGTTGCTGAAACAGGGTTGCCACCCATTTGGCTATTTCATGGCGCTGGGCATGACGGTCTTGGCAAACAATCAAGCGCGCGAAGTACTGCCACAATAGAAACGTAGAGACTGGGATAGGGAAAACTACTACTCACTTGGCATGGATTTTTAGGTTTTTATATCTCACATGATGTGATGCTGATAGATTGGTTTGAATCAATTGTGACCGGATATGAGTGTCCGTGAGTGCATACAGAAGTACTCGTGGTTGGTCTTGCCTTTCGGATTTTTGACCTGTCATTTCATTATTAAACTTGCATATTATACGTAAGGATCATAATTAGTCTTCTTCAACCCCATGGGGATGAACCTGGCTAGGGCTTCCATCTGTCCGGTGGCGTTGCGCCGTGTCGAACGATGCAGAGGGGTAAGTATGACAGGGTTGAGTGTACCCTGCGTCACACAGGAGGCGTTGTCCTACATGTTGATTTCGTTAGACGATCAGAAGAGTCTCATTCTTTCCCCAGAATGCCATCACACACGCTCGGCTGCACCATCTCCGCATCGAGACGGCTCTCTGCTGTCGTAATACACAGACAAGCGCTCAGTGAAGCGTGTCAAAGCATCACTAGAAATATTATGTAAGACATTTATTTATTCAAATTGTATCAAATTTTCAATTTTGAGCTCATTGAGAGCGTTGTTGTATTATAAATGAGTACCGCTGATGCAGCCTCTTGTTGTCAATGGGACCCAGGCCATCTATACAACACCAGTCACAAACTAAGGCCCTGTCACATGATAATCCAGTCTCACTATCTTGGCCAAATGTCGACATCCGTATAAGGATTCAAAGGGTCAACTTCACCTCATTCCTCGCTTGACTCCTCCGCCTCGTACTTCTTTCTCCATATGACCTTTCCGTCCTTTGGATCCATTATGACTGCGTAGTGTGTTTCCTCATTCCTGATCTCATCGTCCTCTAGAAACCTTATCACATCCCGGTGAGTGACAATGTCCCGTTGATGCTTGTACCGCCGTTGACATGAAGAGGTTCTATCCCTCCATAATCCTTGCAGGTGCCTCTTTCTATCCACAGATAGACCGACTAGATCTGCCATGCCGAGTGCATCGTCTGCCTCTTCCAACTCGGCGGCAGCCTGACGAAGAAACGAGGGGTTATCTTCATGTTTCACGTCATGATTGCAAGCTGTCAGAAATGTGTCTGATTCGCGTATGATGGCTGTTTTGTGGTCCTTTTCTACTAGGAATACGCGTTCCGGTTGGCAGAGGATGAGGTATGCCGCGCTTGACTCAGAGGTTGATAGTCGATCCAAGATCCTTTGCATATACTCATCCGAGACACCTTGCGGCACAGTGTCTGTAGAGTCTCTGGTTGATTCCGTTTTGTCGTCTGCTTCTGCAGATTGGTCCAGCAGAATGTTTCTCAGGGCACTGGATATAGATTGTCTGTAGCCAAGAACCACCATGGCTTGATTCCATCTAAACGACACCCTTTGCAGGATGGTATCTCTTGCATGGCAGGGTCGAAAATTAAGGCTCATACTCAGCCCTCTTCTGACACCTGTCAGTACCCCAACATAACCAAGATAAGTAATGGCTGTTGCGACAACAGGTCCTCCAGCATAACGAACAAAGTCGAGCTCAACGATGATGTGGCGCAGACCTTCCATTCCCCAATCTAGGGTACGAAAATGTAGCATTCGAGTTTTCCCTTTTGAAATTGGCGAATCGAAAGTACGAACTCCCCCGCTTGTGCATCCCAGCAAAAGATCTAGCAGAACGTTGAAGGCGACAAGAATGTGCATGGGCACATTCATAGCTTTTGAAAGGCCCGTCAGCTCAGCCGTCTCTTCCTTGGAATGGACGCGACGTAGAATATATCGTGATATGCTGGCAAGGCGATTTCCGATAGATCCACCTGCCAGATCCATGAGTAACATCGAATAGAGAGAACGTAGATTACATGAGTCGATAGACTGTTGGAAGTGAGGAACGATATGGGTGTAATGTTCTCCCGGCGGCTGAGAAAGATTGACAATGTATTTTGGGATATTTGAAGCTTCGGACATGGCGAATAATTCGATATTGTTGGGACTGATGTTGTTGAAGGGTTGAAGGAGGATATGAGACATGTAGGACTCATGTAATTGTGGCTGCCTAGTCTAGGACGTTTCGTATGACGTAACACAGGATTATCGTCAACTTGCAAGGATATTGACAATGTAAAAATCATAATTGATTATATTTTAATTTTGAGACTATCATCAAGGCTGATTAGAATTGTCGAATACTGAACCGGGACATCTAACTTCCCCTCAATCTATACAAGAGTTGCCCAAACGCGGTGTCGGATTAAAAACAACTGCATATCACCAACTGACTGAGTTGCCCCATCATCTCCACCAAAAACACAAATTTGATATATCAAGTAACAGAGGACGAATCGAATGATAAAGGCTTGGGAAGGATTAATAATGCCTTGATAATGGTGGAGCGATGCCAGATAATCAAGGAATAAGGAGGCAAATCTTTCGAGAACAACGGTAACTTCAAATCTACGACTAACAATTAGTACAGCCGAGATTCAACTCTGGCCCAGCCATACCTTGATGTTTGAGACGCTTTCTCAGTGTCATCACTTGAATGTGAGTCCTTGTTAGAGGCCAAGGTTCCGCCTATGGTGCCACCAATTATTCCTCCAGTCGGGATGATACTCAGTACGAAGATCGCAAGCCAATACCTCTTGTAC
Organism: Fusarium praegraminearum; assembly: GCA_002093855.1. Lineage (NCBI taxonomy): Eukaryota > Fungi > Ascomycota > Sordariomycetes > Hypocreales > Nectriaceae > Fusarium > Fusarium praegraminearum. The sequence continues at coordinate 215,100 of LXHY01000086.1, forward strand.
CAAGGACTATTGTTTTTTTGGTCCTACCCCAGTGGGCTGATATCCCTCCCTCGCCAGGGCGCTTGAAGGCTGATCTGCTGGTTCGACTTCAAGGCCATCGGGGTACTGTCGTGGGTCGACGTCAAGTGTTGAATGCGGTCCACGAATATCGACTTCGAGGGCAGAGAATGATGACATTGTTTTGACATGTCCTGGCTTACGTGGCATTTCTGTTTCGGTGGTATCTTGAAACAATCAGAGAAATGGACGAAGAGTGTTATCGAGATCTGTCAGAGCCTTGTTCTGACGGTGAAGAAAACACATGCTTCAGCTGCACACTCTACACAAGTGGCGACATGGTGGCTTGCGGCACAGCCATTACCTTCCTGGATTCGACTAGAATTTGGTCAGTTGATTAATTGAACTGGGTATGACAATACAATCATCATGTAGGTGTTTCTGACCATTTGATTTTCAGCTGTGTATTGGGTGAGAAATCAAGCTTGGGCTCTCTGAGAGAACTAGTGTCATCAAACATGTGAAGTGTGGCCGGCTAGATGGAGAATCCAACTAAAGACCTTTAACAAAACACTGAACTGAATACTTAACAAGAACAACTTACACGCTTCTCGTTCTATACCAGGGTTTACCAAGTAAAATGAATTACCTTGGCCGAGACAAAAATGCTCAGTTTGGCTGGGCTGACCAACTTGTTTGAAGAAGAGGTTTGTATTGGCTCAAGACAAAGCTGAGAATGGTGGCTGCATTTTTGTAAGAGCGAAGTTACATCTCCCGCGTGGAGTCAATCAATTGGTTACTGTACGATATTTGTGCTTACTGCTCCCCCCCATCCGCAAGACCCATCACGGTCTATTGCGACTCATCCAAACGGGCAACATTATCATATCATATGCAGTAATATATGGGCTTGGTAGCATTCGAGGCTTCGCTCGTCAGCGTTGTACTACCCCAATTGATGTTCTGGTGCACCTGACTCTTTTGCTTACGGCTGACACGCCAGTTAATAAGGACGGCAAAGCACAATCAGCTTCGAGATCCATTCCATTGATTTGCATCTCATCGTCCCAAACCTCAGTTTCTATCTTTACAATGGAAGCCGCTCTCGGAGTCCAAGACTGGAAGGATATCGAAGCCCTCATCCGAAAGGCATTGGGGGCTCGTGAGGCATATCGAACCGGTACACAAGATGCACGCGTCATGGCTGCAGCATGGAAGCCCATCATGCGACTCCTAGCAAAGTTCCCCGAAGGCACATTCACCAAGAATAACAACCAAGACATCGCCGACATTGACCCATACGGCAAAGAAGTCCTCACTGCATTCACAGAGGGTATGTGGGCATTCAGCTTGGGTCCTGTGCTGGATGATCTGGATTGTCCTCAAACTGCCACCGATCTCTACTCATACTTTGGCCAGGACTTGTATCAAGTCTGGTATAACTCTGAGCCAAAAGACAAGAACAAGTGGGCGGCTTTGTTCCAAGATGTGACGAACAAAGTCGCTGACTACGACCTGATTACAAAGGATACTACGGCGCGTTCTGGGTTGGATAATTCGCCACGAGCAGCTATGGCAGCGCATGCTTGGGTCATTACAAACTCCATGTGTGGTAGTGGTGATGCTGGACATGCAATTGCGAGCGAAGCCAGAAAGCTCTGGGAGACCAGATGTGGCCCTTTTGTAGTGTCTCACAATTAGCTGTGTGACAATCGTTCCGATATCGGTGGTTATTCAGATTCGGCTCAGCCTTTTCAACTTCTATGTGGCACCTTGGTTGTTAACCCAATGTCGTATTGTTTTTTTGAATTTCATGAGATTGTATTTGTTTCAATTATTATCTGCACCTGATCGTCGCAATCATATTTGTATAAATTATTGATTATTATCAAGTCTAATATATCTTCGTTGCCTTCGAGCTCTTCTATATCTGAATCCCCTTCATGGGATATGTCTGATTGGAAATATCCTTGTACAACTCTTTAGTATTAGCCTGAAATTGGCCATGCAATCGACGAGATAAAGATGTCATGATACTTCGACTCAACAACTCAGGTACCTTTTCCTTGGTGTGCCAATTATGGCTAACAAAGACACCCTGACACTCACACTTTCCGTCGGCCGCATACTCATTGCCATTGGCATGGTTGCAGGGAATGTTCACGACCTCGTTCGTCCTATTGAACTCGTAGCGGATGTAGTAGGAGAATGCGCTCTGCTCGTGCGCCCAATTGAAATTCCAGTGTTCACACCCGGCGATACTTCGTGGGCAGTCTTCCCATCTTTTGTACATGTCTTGTGTCCGTTGGCTCGCTTGGGAAATTACAAATCCTGTGTTGAGAATCAGGTTCCCATGGGAGTCGTAATCACCTTTCCAGTCAAGATCGTAGGCCATGGCGACTAGGGATTCCTTTGTGAAGCCCCAAAGATTCATAAGCCATTCTAGAGGCAAATCAAGGTGGGTGAAGACTGCGTCAGAGTCGAGGGAGACGACAATATCGTATTCCTTGAGGGCTTCTTTGGCGACAGCAGGCTTGATCCAAGTACCATGGCGGTCAGGGTAATTGGCTGCTCGTACTAGTCGATAATCGTATCCATGAATCATAGCTGTGTAGAGCCAGGGTCAGCAGACTATCGTATGGTGGTTTCTGTTTTTACCATACCGTATAGGTAGTGATTTAGGTGGCCCGCTGTTCTACCAGGAAGTGTTGGATAGTACAAAGGGCATTCGTTTAACATAGTGTTTTCGTTATTTGCACTGAGACGTGTATCCGTGTCGATGAGGACAACCTTCTTTCCAAGTGGCTTCTTCCATCGCATCTGGTTTTCTGGAATCTCGAAACGCTCTCCTTTGTCGGTGACGAATACTCGTTCCTCGATGGGATGGATCAGAGGTTTCCATAGTTCTGCAAGTAATGAAGGAAGTGCTGCATCATTTGTATCTGTGCTGTTGATCTTCTTGTGACAGTTCGGCTTGAAGGCATCTATTATTTGTGGTGGTGGGGGCTGAGTCCTGTTCGACATAGTGATGTCAGTCAGAGTAGAGAGAACAAAGGTTTGAAAAAGCCTACTGTTGTTGCCGATGAGCCGATTGAGGGTATGATTTAAAGAGGAAGTAGGAACATAGAATTAATGTACTAAAGCAGAATATAACGCCGATCGACAAACATCGCCTAGAGCTTTGCAAGACACCCATCTTTCCTTTCCTTCCGAAGGCTAAGGGTAAAGGACTGTTGAAGAGAAGACAAGACAGAAAATCGAAAAATAGAAAATCATCGTGAGGAACCTTGTAGTCTCCTGACTGTATATCAAAGATCAAGCTTTCGTTTGATGAGCCACAATAGGGGATATCTTTACAAAGGGCTGAAGCTGACAAGGGAAAGGTGGGTCAACTGCAAGTCCAAAGCCCTATAGTACGACTCTTTCGGCACTGAAAGAAATTCATGATACGACTCAGCCAGTCGTCGCGGGTCATCTTTGTCATGCAATGGGGTCCGAGAGATCGGAATTGTTGTTTTATACCTCATTGGGCAATTGCCGAATGCAGGGGAAAGGTTCTGGATCGCCTTGAAGAAGGGATTCCTATCCCAGGATAGGACTAACATGGTGGAAGGTGGAACTCCCATGCCTGTCAGAATCAACTAGTCTAGCCTACTGTGTAATACCTACCAACAACCTCTCGACTGACTCGCTTAAGTGATATTACAGTCGTAAAGATTTGTAGCTCGTGTTCATTGTTCTTGACTTTATGTTATAATAGACTGTCAGTTGTGGCTAAGTTTTGCTAGTATAGTAGTCATAATCATGACTTCACCTGCCGTTCCTGGACTAAAGAAGGATGTAGTAAGCTGACGAATGCAAACCTAATGTTTGAAGGATTTATTACAGGATGGAGCTATCTGTACAACTTGTCTGTGCGAGGTTGATACGTCGCCTGTTGTGGCTTAGACCGGACAACGCGGCATTGAAACTGACTATACGACAATTGGTAACAGCGCAGTCTCATGATTTGCAGTCGCTTAGGAAAAGGGTCTTCCGTAAGAGGTAAGCGCCGGCTCTTTACGACTAAACCAATTGAAACAGAGTTACAACCAAAGGAGCTCCAAGGAGAAGCAAACCAACAGCCCTCACTTTTGCGCCGCCATCTTCTTTCCGATCCTTTTCAACTATAGACTCCCGCTCGTCGTCATCAAATATTTCGGCTCTTATTCCAGTACTCGTCGCTGAAGACCATCCCCATACATTGTTATGTGTCTTTGTAGCCTCCGCAATGACTGTACCCGTGTACCACTCTGTCATTGCCTCCGCCGTGTATCCATTTTCCATACAATAAGAGGCATAATACAATCTCATAGACGACGCATCTTGCGACTCGACTCCTGCTGAGCAACTTGCCTGGGCGCAAGTGTCGATGTGCTTGCTGACGAGTTTCGCTTCATCTTTATTGGTTGCGCAGTAGCAATCTTGCTTGTACGGTGTACCGCAGTCCAGCACACCGCCGACATCGGTGTTTGCGTTGTTGGGTCGGAAAAGACACGGTTTGACGCATTGATTCACATCCTGAGGGATTTTATTGAATATCCTGACTTGTTGAGATACAGCTTGTGTAACGATGACAAGCAAGAAAGTGAGTCTCAGCACCATGATGAGATAATTCGACGATGGGGGCATTGTAATATGTTTTGGCTTTGTAATTGGAATTAAATTGGATTGACTTTATCCAGGGTTGAAGGATGCGAAATTGGGATGGGCGGACACAATACGCGTAACAAACAGCACAGTGACTCGCCATTGGACTCTGCGGGATACCTTTTGTTTTATCAACTCATTTTTATCTCGTTATTGCAATAATCATTTCTATCTGCATAAGCAAGCACCATTGTCGGCAGCGGCTACAGGGCCAATCACAATGTCGCTCTCTCACTCAGCTTGTCGATCTCTGTTTCATCCAGGGCCAGTTGGCTACTATCACACATATCACCAACACAATTCTTATCTGCCGAAGATGAGAGAATGACTTTACCATGTATTGTGCAAAGAAAGTTCAGGTTGCTCACTATAAATAAACAATCAATGTGCATGGGCGGTTAATGTGAACTGATATTAGTTTACCCCGCCAAGCTACAGACCAACTAAAGACCGAGGATTTTCGTACTCATTATCGGTCTTTATTACAGATCTTATTGGTTGAAATATATCGCTCGGTCTTTGATTTTCAAGATCAACTCAAATCCAACAACAGCCAAAGCCAAGTCACGCGTCTGACATATTGCTGCTTGTGGTAGACACTTCTATAGAACATGAGATGCGAGAAAGACCGAGCAATAACGAGCTAGACGGAAATGATATTCAGCGCAGTGGCTGCCTACTCAGACTATCCCAAGCAAAATCTGTGGATTACGTCAATTTTTGAATATCAGCTCGGTCTTTTACTTGGCATCTGACCTTATTTATAATTGTCTACAGACACTGTGGGAAAAGCATATTATCGGGTAGTATAAATTATATGACCATCGCCAGAATCTCTGGTCAGATTAAATCAAATCCTACTCAGCACCAATTACCACACTAAAAATGCAACTCATTACCCTACTTGCACTGTTCAAAGCGACGCAGGCACTGCTTGTTCCTTCAGCACCGGGCCCGAACCATGTTGCAGTCAAGAACTTCGAGCTTGTAGACCCAAATCGCATCGACCACTTTGCACCAGAACCCAACACCAAACGCCGCATCATGGTATCAGCATACCTACCCGTCGAGGCCCACCATCGATGCAAAGCTCAAGTCGTACCGTATATGCCACCTCTTACAGCGGGTGTCTTTGGTAGCCTGGGTGCGACCCTCGGCATCCCAAATGGTACGATTGAAAGTTTCAACATGGCATTCTGTGACTTGTCTACCATAAAGCCGAAGAAGGGCCACCGTTCCAAGAAGAAATTCCAATTGGCCATCTTTTCACCAGGCGCTCAAGGAACGAGACTTGTTTATGGCGGGATGGCGAGATCGCTGGCCAGCATGGGGTATATCATCTTAACTCTTGATCACACGTATGAGACCCTAGTTGTTGAGTTTCCCGATGGAAGTGCTGCATATGCAACAACAGGTAACACTTCAGCGCTTGTCATGTTAGAGGTGCGTATAGAGTCCTGATTACTAGCTATCCAGTCTGCTAACATATCTAGGCTCGCACCAAAGATGTCTCGTTTCTCACCTCGCAACTTGCCAACAAGACCTTTACAAACAACCTTTTCGCCCGTTTCCCTGGTACCTTTAACCCAGACAAGATTGCAGTATATGGACACTCTTTCGGCGGGTCGACTGCAGCTGTCACTGTCCAGCGCGACCATCGCGTCCTCGGTGGCCTTAATCTCGACGGTCCCATCTACGGATCTGTTAATCACCAAGGATTTAAGGACAAGCCCTTTGTGCTTGTGGGAGTTGACGGCTACAATACTCCAGAGTGGAATGAATTCTACAGCAAGATTGACGCGTCCAAGATGGAGTTGAAGTTCTTGAAGACTCAGCACTATGCTTTCACAGATGTGCCTTTATTGCTTGAAAGGATAAATGTAACTCCTGACTCGCAATCAATTATTGATGAGACCTTTGGTACATTGGATGGACGAGCAGTTGAGAAAGCTACGAATCAAGTCATGATTGGGTTGATGGACTTGCTATTCATGAAAAATAGCAAGGCGCTTGAAAGTATTGGAGAGGCCGCCGATATTCAGGTACTTCGAAGTGACTTGGTCAAGAATAGTTAGATTGATATTCTTAGGACAGCCATTTTAGCCATGTATTATCGACAAGAGACCGAGATATTGAATCTTAACTCCGATTGACATATAGATTATAGCTTAACTATACATTTATGAGCTTTGGGTGCGATCAAGAAGTGATTTTCCATCGCCATCATATCGTCAGTCATCTCCACCCCAATCTTGACTCCACGACATTCTCGAAAGAACAGTGCAGCTCCAAGTCTCAATTCCATGTAAGCCAAGTGCATACCAACGCAAATTCGAGATCCAGCTCCGAACGGGGAGAGAGCTGCTTTCTGAGCAGCTGTCATCTTGGACTTGTCCATGAAACGATGTCCATCGAATCTGGTCACCATTAGTACATGAATTCATAGATTTTTGGGGGTCATACCTTAGTGCATCAGGCCAGATGCTCTCGTCGCGATGGAACGTATGTGCTTGTGTGCTGACAACGGTACCGCCTGGAAGATATTGGCCAGCTAGCGTAGCACCCTTGCTAGGCACAACACGCGGCAGTGCACCAGGTGCTGCGCCATATAGTCTAAGCGTCTCTTCAATAATGCTATTCAAGAGTGGCGCATTTTTTAGTTCATCGAAGGTCAGCTCATCACTAAGCGAGCAGACTTCTTCCTCTAGCTGGGCCTGAAGCTGTGGCTGCTTGAGGACAGCCCAGACAAGATATGTCAGAGTGACAGCTGTCGTATCCGATCCAGCAATGATGAGGTTACCGGCTTCTGCCTGCACACCTGATGCTGTGAGTGTTGTTTTTTCTTGGCCATCAGCTTCAGCCACCATCTGACTGAACAGATTGGCCCTGCTTAGTCCATCACCGGCACTCTGCATATTCCTGACGGCTACAGTACCATGATCGTAAACAACATTATCCGCATTCAAGAGCGTCTTAAGACCTTGGGAAGGGATAAATCGCAGAAAAGGGTAGATCCACGAGAGCTCAGTTCTGATGCCACTGTTGATCATGGCCAATTGGATTGAATCGATGTAGCGTGTTTGCTAGAATCATTAGTAAATGTTCTTGATATATCGCTGGAATTTACTTACCTTGCCCTGTTCTAGCATATGGAATGACTCTCCAAAAGACAAATGCGCAATCACATCTGTAGCCATGAGTGTCCACCATTTGAAAACATCTGCACCAGCTCCGAGAGCATCTTGTTTAATCTTTTGAACGGCAAGGCTAGTCTTTTGTCTGATCTCGGGCTCCCAGTTAGTAAGCAGAGAGCCGTTGCTGAAAGCGCGAGCGAACAGTCTTCGACGAGCTGAATGCTCATGGGGATCACGCATGGCAAAGATACCAGGCTCACGGCCAGGTGTTATACCATCATACCAAGCTGACTTGAGGAATCCTGCCCCAATCTTGTGCACTGCAGAAACAGCTTCCACGTCACTCACGGATACCTCCCAAGGGGTGAGGCGGACGACAGAACCGTATCTTTGGTGAAGTGAATGAACATAGTGTATCCTGTTACCGGCAACAATGTGAAATTTGAGAACCAAGTGTGTGAAATGGGTGTACCAAGGACCGGGCACGCGACGTAGAGGGGAAGTGAGTGATGTTACCAGGGTATAGCTTGCGATGACAAGAAGGAAGACACCAGCGAACAGAGGCGCTCCGGGAGTAGTTATGAGAGTCATTTCGGAGACAATAACGAAACCTCTCATATAAAACAAATAGATAATGATACACGGCCGAGATTGTGTCTATTTATCAACGAGCATCTTTATGTACATTCTCATAGATCATCGGAAAATTGGAGGCACCGGGCCCACAGCGGCCCTTGTGACCCCCACATCCCGACTTACCCCATTTCAAACCGATGCAAACATGTCAAGACAATTACCAACATTGATTTTCATTTCATTATGACTTCGGAGAATATAATATGTCATGAGGCATGAGGATGGATGCTTGAATTTATTTCCCTTGCGACGTTTCAATTCCTATGCACAATATTCCTATACACAATATTCCTATCTTACAAATTCCTATCCATCATGAGAGACATCTTTCAAAAGAGTGGTAAACCAAATCCTCGTCTTCCTGTCTAGAGCACATCGGGGGTGTCCTCGGCCTCCTTCTTCTCAAGAGGCTTATCCAGTCCAAGTCTCTGGCGAGTGCTGTAAGTAGCAATGGAGCCGTTGGGGTCGGCCTCGGTGATGAGCTCCTTGCGGCGGGTGTCGACCAAAAGGCGGATGAGATCAGGGCGCATGTAGTGGCCTGCAAAGTCAGCGAGGACCTTGGTGAGGTGACACTCGTTCAGGTCAATGTCAACAAAGAGAAGACCATCAAAGTCCTTCTCAGGCTTGACAACGAGGCTGCCGTCGGGTCGGTAAATACGGGCATGGCCGTTGTAGACCGAGGGGTCAGTCTCGGGCTCAACACCTTCGGGAGTGTTGATCTTCAGACCCTCAACTGAAAGGCGCTGGAAAGGAGCAAGAGTCCATGTGCCTGTCTCGATGGCATACTCGGGAGTGACCAAGTCAGAGGCTGGGTCGGCATAGTTGGTAGCAGGGTCAGGGTAAACCTGACGCTCCTTGCCGGGGTAGACAGGCCATGCGGCGACGTGGACCTGCTCACCAGCAGAGACGTTGAGGGCCTTGAGGAAGGGGTTCATGTTCTCCCAGCAGTTGAGCTGACCCACACGACCAATCTCAGTCTCGCTGACAGACATGAAAGTATCACCAGCTCCATCACCGTAGACAAGCTTCTCGACGTGGGTGGGCTTGATCTTGCGGCGGTGGTTGATGACAGCGCCATCAGGACCTATCAGAACCTGGGAGAGGTAAAGAGTGGCGTGGTCAATCTCGGAGAATCCCAGAGAGACAAAGATCTGGTTATCGCGAGCAGCGCGTCGGATGCGGCGCATCTCTTCGGAGTCGACAGCCATGGAGTTCTCACGGTATCTCTTGAGCATGGGGAGGGACTGAAGGTAGGTGACCTTCCACATCCAGTAGGGATATCCTGGGATCCCTGTGATGTCAGTTCGTTGTCCAAAGGTTGATCAGGAAGTGAGAGAAAACTTACAAACTTCAGGAAAGGCAACGAACTTGCATCCAGCTTGACCAGCTTCGTTGATGAAGTCAATGGTCTTGCGAACGCCACCCTCGAGATCGAACCACTGGGAACTGTTAGTCAATTTATCGATGTCTTGGTAGTGATGAACTCACTCCAGGCTCGGAGGTGACAGCAGCGGCCTTGTACTTGGTGATAGCCATATTGAAGGTTGATAAAGAGATGTTTGTTGAAGATGTGATTGTGATTGTAGTGTTTCTGTGTGATGATGAGGGTGATGTAAATTATTTGACCGTGACAGAGCTGGATATTTATACAAGTATTCAAATCCAAGAACTGCGTACAATGCACAGACTGTAGAATTGGTATCAGTCCAACAATCCGAGACGCCGAAAGGTTCCGATATCTCCATCAAGATTCATGATCAGTGCACAACAGAGCATGATCGATCACTGATTGCATAGAACATGCACGTATGGTAGCACCTGTACACTCACAGGGTTGTACACAGGTTGCGAGTTGGACCAATGGCAGAGCAGCATCATGAGTTCTCCTAGACTAGATCTACCGGCAATCACAGAATCTTAGTCAAGGCCTAGGTAGCCGCTTATGGGTCATGATGGCATAAAGCGGCATGTTCGGGATTTAATGGCATGATAGCCCACATTATAGACTGTGATATGCGAGGCGGGAGTTGCAAGTCGCCGCTGCGGCGTGTTGCGGGCCGCAGATTTATATGCGGTGCGGCGGTGCGGCCCTCTATCATGACAACATATTGAGAAGCCTGTACGGTAACAACTTGCACATCAATGCATGGAGTGATAGTTTTCGTAATGCAATGTCCACTGAGCATGTTGATTTTTCTCGTCATGAGGCGAGACATTCCGAAAATGCCCGGGTTGATCCTGGAAGATTGACTGAGGCATAAAATTGATAATACTCGTATCGCTGCATATCTAGCAATGGACAAATTTAATATGGAACAGTGTATCTGAGATCTGATCGTTTATATGGTGGTTTTTCTGCGTAGTGTTGATCAGCATATCAACTGAATCATGATGCGGAGCCATGATAATGGTTTTTTGTGAGAATACACTGCTTGTTCACTTGTCGAATGAGTTCTTTTGCACTCTTTTTTCTTAAACATTGTATTGGCTGTAATGAATACTGTAGAAATAATCTACAAAATGTTCTCATTTTCCTGATGCGAGCCGGCGTTGACCAAAATGATATTTTACCCTAAACTTGATGTTCGAATATAGTGTTTCAGATAAGTAGAAACCAAGTCTCCTATCCGAGACATGTTTTAAAAAACTATCAGTCCCACTTATGTTCGAAACAGAAGACTAGATTTCCTATCAAACATCAAGATAAGTCACATGGGAAATAAACTCGCAGCCACAATTAACTATCATGTCACAAGACACGACAGAGTTCAGTATCTGCAATTGTGTGTGGATATTCTTATCTTAACAAACTTTGTGCAATTACTATAAAATGACAAAAGGAAACAAGTTAGACAGGTCTCGACAGAAAATCCACCAAAATGAAACAAGATTGTCCACCAACATCGCGCCTTTGACAAAATGTCGTTTCTACAAACCTACCTACCTATCGGAGAACCTATATTTTATGCCATACTACTTATCCCGAGTGGTATCATCGCTAAACGTCATGGCAAGCCAGGATATCTTGGCTGGGGACTTGTCACCCTCCTGTGTATGATGCACATCATCGGCGGCGTCATGCTGCTGACTGGCACTCGATATGGCATGCCTATTCTTACCAACTGCACCGGTGTCCTCCTCCTCGCCTGCTGTGGTCTTTGGTGGGAAGCGTACGTATGACAATCTACTTCAAAGCTGGAGTCGCTAACATGTTGGCCGCAGTAATCATCATCTGGAATCGCTTGACATGGCTGCAAAGATCAAGGTCGGTGTAGTCAGCCTCCTCGTACTTGTTGGCGCAGCCTTAATGGCCTTGGATATCAGCCTGTTTAGTTTTAGAATGAAGGTCAACATCGCTTGCGGATGCTGGGGAGTAGCATGGCTGGCAGCTTTTGCACAGGCGATTATGAGCATGAAAGCCCAAGGCGGCTTTGGAGATCCCGCTCAAAAGGTCGGTCCCAGAAAACCCCTTTCGACACCAAAACTAACTCTTTTCTAGGTCCTTACTGCCTCAGTGCTTGGTGTCGTCTGCGCTGGTGTACGTATCATCTTTACAATTCTCGCAATGACGAGAATGGTGTACGGGATACATCCTAGAGGCGGCAGTTTTATGATGACTCTAGCATGCGTGTATTTTCCAGAAGCTCTCGCAGCGCTTGGCTTTGTTGTCATTGGAATGATGACGCGCGAAATTGGCGGTTGAGAGAAAGACCGAATTTGCTGAACCAAATTGCGACATCGGCATCAGTTGCCCATTGCAACAAAACCTCTTATGCTCGGCCACAAAGTTTGTGCGAGTGTGGTTCGACTCGGCCCATCACGATAGGGCAGAGTTGAACTTTGTAGAAGATCTCAAGAACTTTATCTTTCGATACGCGGTATCAGGCAATTTGACTCGGTCATCACAAGCACGATAAGTTTTTATCGATTGATTGGTAGATTGTATGAACTAGCTTTAGAGTTATAGGCGAGCTAAATTGAGAAATTTCTGGGATCATACAATATCAATTTATTTGAATCGGCAAACGACATGTATCACAGCTAAGATACAATTGGTGTTTAGACCATGACCGTATAGAGAAGATTTCTTCCAGATATATGCCTATGCATTGCATAGCTTATTTGCAGAGCTGCCGATAATATGTAAATATTATAAATTAATTGGTTAAAAGTGCCCAGTCATGATGTTTCTCATGAGAAGGCATAATCGTCTCAGGGAATTGAACTCAGAGAATAAACATATCAACCCCCAAGACCAATAACGCATACTTGTATCCGCCTAAATTTTCCAATCCAAGGGTTCCAGCATCATTACTTTCCGAAGACTCAGTCTCCAACGAGGCAGTCTCAAGAGTTGCGGTTGCTGTTGAAGAGGTGCGCTGGAGCGATGCAGTGCTCACATCGGAGACTGGTGTACTGATGGCTCCGTGACTAGAGCCCGGGCTATGCCCTTCCTTGGATATCTCTGTCCCAATCAAAAACGGACGAGACTTGGATGAACCTGAATCTCGGCATATCTTATGGACAAGCTCAAGTTGGCCGTTCCAATAGTCGGTGGCAGGGTCAGAACCAAGCATCCATGCCGGACTCCCGGTCATTGCAGTAATAACTTTGCCATAGCAAGGATGGCAGAGCTCTTCGTATGGCCTCTGCTCGTCGTCTTCGATCTCTGAGAAACTTTCGATGATTTCTTGCGATTAAGTCAGTAATGTACCACAAAAGGAGACATGGATTTCTTTGCCTACCTTGGCAGTATCGGCCTGTTTTGGTGTCCTTGACACACGTCTCATTGAAGGCCCGCCACATCTCACCACCGACTCCTGCATGCGATACTTTGTCTAGCACGAGGAAATTGTCCTCGCCGTCGTCGCATGCATCGATAACTGTGTCATACCAGCTTTGGAGGGAATCGTAGCAGGTGTTGGTGCAAACAGAGTCAGCGAGCTTGACTTTTTCCTTTGTCCACTCGGTATCTTCTGTCATGATTCCGGAGAGGAACTTGTCGCAGTGAACCTCGGCTTCCAAAGCTTTGTTGCAGGCTTTATTGGTGAGAGTGCTGTCGTCAAGCTTTCTCAGATCGGGAATAGTCGAGGCTGTGGCACTCGTCGAGAGGCTCAACGCTAGAACGAGATTGAACAACATTTTGATAGTGATTTGTATGCTCAACAGATGGATAGCTGGGATGGTGAACTTGGTTGGACAAGTACGACAGACTCAAGAAGAAAAACGTCGACTTTCATATGTTCTCTATAGACAGTCTAACTAGGTGGATACGAACGGGGCGCCGGAAGTCATGATTTTGCCCCGATGACCGAAGAGTCATCGGTCAAGACACAATGGGGTAGTCATTACCATCGGTGAAATGCGATCGTGAAACAATGGCATGAGTAAGAGTCTAAGACTCCTAAAGCGAGGTCTTTTTTACACGCTAGAGATGCCAAGTCGGCTCAATGAAGGTATTCCCGACTAAAACCCCTGTCTAGTGCCATCAGGACCCTTATTTCACGTAACATCTTGTTGGTTGTTAGTTCTTGGGTGTTGGTTGTCGGTCGCTAGGACTGCAGAGTTTAATTACGACTGTAGGCGAGCACTAAATAAAGTGACAATTCATACCACAGTGGGACAATGTCTGATTCTCGGTTACCGATCCGATGAAAAGTCTGCTCCCAGGCTCCAGTGTATGATTTGGAGTAGACAAACAGTCAAAGCGAAAAGCATCCAGTACAGGACGATACACTCTCTTTTATCTTTGTACAGTAAGCATCCTTGCGTACGGCTGTTGGATCTTTTCTCATTATGTCTCATTTTGTGCCACAAGATGTATCATTCGCTTTTACTAACTGGATGAACTGTATTTGTGAAATACAACCCGGCGGTTTACTGAACCATTGGCTGATGCTCTCTAGATTTGAATTGATAAATTGAACGCTACTAGAACCTAAAATCTTATGGCCTAGAAGGGGAAGAGAGATACGTATTGATTGGACTTGTTGTTTATTTCTGCGCCATTCTCAAACGTTGGTTTTTTAGCAACTAAATCGTTACACCAAAGTTTTAATTTGCAGTAGTTTTAAAGTCATGTAGAGTCTGAAGGCACTCTCGTAAGTTCATAGATGACACATATTTACCTACTGTATCTCCATGTATATTGATAGGAATACAAATGGAAAGATATGAGCTAAACAAGTCGTCTTGTGTAAAGTCTAGGGTAAGGATACTGTTCATTCTGCTTAGTACATGGTCTTCGAAACTAGACCTTTTTGTATCCAATAAGATCAGGCCGCGTGGCCTAATGGCTAAGGCGCTAGATTTCGGTCCTCAGCAACTGATCCCTCTAGAGATTCCAGGTTCGACTCCTGGCGTGGTCGATTGACACAGCTGATTTAACTTTTGGCACTTTGCCATAATTGCACTTGTTTGTTTCTTTTTGCCTCTGGCATCTAACATGATATTTTGCACTTTGTGCTGGAATCTATTTCAAGGAACAGAAAGTGGACGCGTTGCTGGTGACGCGACTGGTGCGTGCTGAGACAGATATTGATATGATAAGATATGTACGGCACATATTTGTCCTAATTAAATAATTACAGGCAATTTTGATGCAGGGCAGTTGTTTGTGGAAGTATGCTATTGCCATACTTTATCATCTATTCATTATACTATCTATAACCAGCTTTGCTAAATCCATTCCGTAATCCATAACCCAAATCATTCATTCTGTTCACACTTCTTAAGTAGTGAAAGGGTTGAAGTCAATGCCAAGACGGTCAGCCTCGGACCTAATCTTCTTGTTCTTCTTGGTAAGGAACCACTTGATGATAGTAGCAAGCGTGATACCGAGACTGGCAAACACAATCTGAAGAATCATGGCCATGGTGTAGCGAGGCTGATCCTTGTCGGGGAAGAAGTAAGGCGAGATGACATTGCCCAAGTGGCCAAAGATGTTGACAATGGCACCAGCAGCAGCTCGCTTCTCGGGTGTCTGACTCATGGTAGAGACAGCCCAGGTGTACTGCAAAGTGTTGGCAGAGAAGCAACCAGCTGCGTAGAGGAATGTCATGGCGTAGCGGACGGCTGCGTTTCCGGTTGCGACGGTCACGATGAAACCGGCGACGGAGCACGAGAGGGGAATCACAATGTGAAGTCCTCGTTCCTGGCGACGATCCGAGTCCCATGATACGTAAAAGGTGCACAGGGTACCGAAAATGTAGGGAGGAGCAGTCATGAGAAGAGACGTAACACTGTTACCGAAGCCTGTAACCTGTTAGAAAGATTATCGCTTATCAGAAAAAGAGTAAACATACCAAGTCCTCGAACAATAGTGGGGAAGAAGTTGTTGAATCCATAGGAAGAGGTAATGAAGATGTTCATGAAGAGGAACATGTAAAGCTTGATATCGATGACGGCAAGCTTGAGTCCAACCCAGACAGTTGACTTCTCGTGAATCTCAACTCGGTCATCGAGAATACGGGCAGCAGCAACCTTGCGCATGTCCTCAGTCATGTATCGCACAGCACCGCCGGTGGGAGACTCAGGGTAGTTGGGGAGAACGAAGTAAGCTGTAATGGCAAAGAATCCACTCATGGCACCTTCAAGGATGAAAAGCCACTTCCAGCCAGCCAGACCCATAGGTCCATCGAGACCGCTGAAAACACCAGCTGCGATGAGACCAGAAAAGGCCTGAGCGAGGACAAGTCCAGAGTATAGTAGAGCGACACGGAGGGCGAACTCGCGACGGGTGTACCAGCAGGACATGAGGAAGACGGCCTGAAAGAAGTTAGTCAGATGATGGAATGGACATTGTTGGAGATATTAACTTACACCAGGGAACAAAGGAGCCTCGACGATACCGAGAACAAACTGCACAGCCCAAAGTCCACCAGCGCTCGTGCAGAGCACTGTCATGGCAGAAATAGCAGACCAGATAAAGGCAGCGACGGGGAGGTAGATTGAGGGTCGAACTCGGGTGATTAACATGTTGGAAGGCAGCTGGGCAAGCATGTATCCGACAGTGAGAATCGCGACGGCAGTTTGGTAATCGCCATCCTTGAGGTTGAGGTCCTCATTGAAGGTGTTGAGTCTGGCCTGGGCGATGTTGGTGCGGTTGAGGTAGTTGAACATGTAGAGAATCCAAAGCTGGGGAAGCATGTACATGTCGAGCTTGCGAACAATCTTCTTCTCGAGCTCTGCGGCGTTGGGAAGGCCGAGAGCTGCGACATTGGACAGGTTGGGAGTTATCTCTGGCTTTTCCTGACCGTAAGAAGGTGTGTTTTCCAGAGGACCTCCAATGTCCTTGGCGTCCTCGCCCTCGTGGGCTTGCGGTTTGGGGTCTGACATGACTGTAGCGTTCGTCACGAGAGATGCAAAAAGAAGAAAGTAAGAGGGGAGAGGGACAGAAAGACGAATCTGTCTGTCGTCCGAACCTCAACGTCGATACCCTCCGTCTTTATACCTCTCCACTCGTCCTCCTCACCTCCTTGCTCTCCATCAGAGCAAAACCATGACGAAAACTCCACTGTGAGAGAATGGTAGTATTGCCTCAAGACTGCGGGGAACCCTTACTCGCATGTTGCAAGATGGGGCATCATGTCCTGGAAGAGAAGGTGCCGGACGTCTTGGCTCTGCGTAAAGGGAAAAACAATAGCCAAGCGAAGTAGGCGAATTGTGAGAGAGAGCCAAGACAACAAGACGAGGAGGAAGAAGAAAGGCGAGAAGACGGGGGGAAAGGCCAAGACATATGGTCATGGCTTATATTGTGGGGGAATGCTGGGGGGTAAGATGGTATGGGAGTGTACCATTTGCAGCGGAGAAGAAGGCAAATGCGTTGTTTTTTAGGGAACATGATTGGGGTGATTGGGGTAGTTGACTAATAAAATAGTAATATTTTCGTATTAGCTGAATTGTGACATGAAGTTGTCTGTTCTCGATTCAACCTCTGTATCTCGATATCAGTCTCTAGATTCATCCCCTCTGGTGATGAGTTTGTTCCCCAGGCTAAGCCTTTTAGCTATGCCAATCCCCCAGATTCTGTTGACGCGCCTTGGCCCATAACAAGGCTTGTCTCTCTTGGCGAGCGATTTTGTCTCTGTCTCACTCTTGTTCTCTACAGAACACATCCATCGGCGACCAATTCAACTGCCGACCAAGAAACAAGCCAAGACTCCAAATTTCTGGGGGGGAGGTTCAGGTAAGCCAACCCCCTCATCACGCATCTCCAATCAGAACCTGGCCATTATAGGCATGTACATGCAGACAACTCGGGGAAGCCGTAAGGGTTTACGTGCAAAGTGGGTAGCGTTTATGTACATGCAATGTTGTTTGTAACAAAATGCCTCTCTTGGCAGACTTATTATGCGGGGATTCTCATAGTCTAGAAGGCTTGGAAAAGGATTGTTTTGCCAACTCCGCGAACGAGTAATATGTACAGTGGACGAACTGGGGATGGTGGGAAAAAGTTGGAGTCTTGGCTGTGGAAATTCATGATTCAGGTGGTAACGAGAGCGTGGGGGAACCCCAACCTGATGTTTCCAAGGGGTAACGATCCCCACTTGTTTGAGGGGAAGAGAGAACAAGAAATTGGAAGGATGACGGTAATTTGGCATCATGTTGAGATGTGAGTTATGGGCAACATACACAGGTTCCCATATTGATATTGACACTGTCGAGACAACTAAATGTTTCGTTATATAAAATTCGGCCTATAAATAATCTTAACCTTCCTGCTTACCATCAAAATTTCCGGATATCTAACAGACAATGCAAGAAACATGTTTTGACCGCTTCCAACAAACATGCATCGTCATCTACTCCATGCCCATACCTCATACCCAACAAATCTTTAAATAAGCTCAGATTTAACCTTAGCAACCCTCAGACCAAATCCTTCTCGAAACAGGTATCGCCCCAACCAAGCCAGGATGCATGCTTGTTCAGGGTAGCATCACAGCGGTTATCATCAGGTCATATTTTGGCTCTCCCGGTTTACGGAAGCGGCTAATCGACGGAGCGCGCAAATAAAAAGACCGAGACAAGGATGATGATGATATAGAATGTGACTTGTTGTTTATTTGTTATGCTATCAACAAACTGTAATTATAGATCGTTGCATTGGAGCTGGGGACAGCCGTTAGAGTCGAGTCGGGATGACAAGCGGAGATGCCAAGTAGAGATGCCGTGCTTCAGCCGATCATGTGAGCAGTCCAAACGGAGAGAAGAGCGGTGTCAGGGTCTTGTTTCCATTATATATAGTAATAGACTCCCCCGGTCTCATGATGAAAGGATTTCACGGAACTGATTTCGGTGATTTGGTCGAGCTTTGTTGTTGTTGTTGTTGTTGTCCTAATTAGGGTACTCCGACTACTGAGCAATTGGCCAATCGGAGTCTGAGCGTTCCGTTGGTGCAACCAAGGTGGTGGTTGGCGAGTGATACCATTGACACATCCAAGCATAAACATCACTACCTATACTGCACAACCTTGCATAGTGTGCATAACGCATTAATATTTCATTACTCGACTCAATAGCTATCAACCCAAATCTCCTTTTAATATGTATTCTTGGTAGCCAGACCCCAAAAGTATGCTGCCCAAGCACCAAGAATGAGCACAACAACAGCTCCAAAGTTGACGAGTCCCAGCTTGCGACTCCATTCACTTCGTCCCTCCTTCTCAGCCTCTTCCCTCTTGGCATTGATGACATGTCCATTCGCAACTCTCTTGCTGCGGCTCCACTGCAAATGACCCATAACATCGCCAGCGAAACCCAATGCTAGGATGATCAATGCCACCACCACAGATCCAGCAGCCATTGTCGCGTAAAGAATCGTGACATTGTCGTAGCTGTTATTATCGCGGTCTTGGATAACACCCGCAACGACACCCACAATGATGGTCATGCTGTTGTTGATCGCAATCTTGATCGCGTAGCCTGATCCAAAGACTTCCTGGTACCACATGCTTGTGCGGATGCTGTCGATGATAACCGTAGGTCCAAACGATGTAGCTACGGCAAAGATACCGAAACTTGCAGCTGTTCCGGGTACTGTTGGTCCCCAGGCTGCGAGACACATTGACAGAAGCATTCCACATCCACAAACAACCATCAGTGTCAGTCGTTGTCCGTACATGTCGACAAAGATGCCGATCAACGGCACAAAGAAGAAGCCCAGGTATTGTGACATGGAAGAGTACCAGCCTGCCTTGACAGCTGAGATCTTGAAACGCTGCTGAGCCAATTCTGTGCTGTTGGACGCAAAGATACCAGCTGTAGAGGTCTGAAAGAGTGAAAACAAGCAAACCATCCAGAATGACCAAGGCAGCCTCAACATCTTGCCAATCTCAAACTTCTTGTTGTTCTCCGTCAACTTCTCTCCTGTAGCAGGATCTCTAGTGCCCGCGTATCTCTTTTCGCACCACCGGGTGAACCACCAGAAGAACAGGGTCGCGACGTTGGTGAACAAGTTCATAAAGACAGCCATCCAGTAAGCCCAGCTGAAATCACCGAGATTCTCGGATATCACGTTGGCTGTAGCTTTTCCTACAAAGGAACCGATTTTGCCGATGCCAAGTTCGAAGGCGAGTGTTGACGCGAAACCAGATGACGGAGGGAACCATGAAGAGAAGATCTTGTATTGGGCGACTTGGGTTGCGACATCGCCAAAGGCTTGAATAACGGCACCTCCAATCATGAACTTGTAGCTTCGGACTGTCGTGGCTGCTGCGATGAGGATTGCTCCCAGACTGAAGATGGCGTTTCCATAGAGCATGGTGTCTGAGACATGTCAGTTCTGGTAAATATGATGATAGTCGAGACACATACTGGCACCGCCATAGCGATCTGTGAGAACACCACTAACAAGAATGAGAGCAGTCTTGATAAAGTTCTCACTTGTGTCGAGGACAGCAAACTGGGTGTTTGAGATGTGTAGCTCCTGGTACAGGTTAGTATGAGGTCCAATTGCTTCAAACGCGTCGACTTACCTTTTTCAGAGTACTCTTCAAAGCACCTGTGACACCACTACTCCAGTGTCCGCCGAAGCCAATCATACTGACGATGACGACAGAGAGTATCTTCATACTCAGGGGTACTGGCTTTTTGCCATGGTCCTCATTGTCGTTGTCTGATTGGTCAGACGCCGGAGAGACATGGGTCACGCCCTTGACTTCCTTTGAAGGGTCCATCTTGTGAAGGAAAAGCGATTGAGATGAAGGATGAGACGAGAGAAAGATTATCAGATGGCGATGACGGTTCTTTATCAGATCAAAGCGGGTGGAATCGTTTCCAGAATTTTAACAAGGTTTGACAAGTCCGAGTCCAGACCCGCTAGATTGATTGTATCCCCACTTGGTGCGAACATGTCAGGAGAGCTGAGATGAGCTGTTAAAGGGTACGGGGGGGTGTTAGGGCGGGATATGCAAGGAGTAGATAATGATGTTACTATGGGCATTAATGAGAAACAAAAAGAGACTTGATCCATTCAACAAAGACACTGTATCTATGAGTCTTTTGTTTGTCTCTGACTACCAGAATGGGATGTATGAGCTATCAAATACTACACACATTGCTAACAAAGCGACTTGCTTACCATGATCTGATAAGAAACTGCTCCAATAATTCAACTTCTTCAACCAGTCGGTTTCTTCCCTCTCCTTCTCAAACAAGTTAGTCCCCGAGACTCGGAGCCGTACCCATGCAGTTCTTCTCACAGTGAGACGCCACGGTCCACATCAAAAAGGGTTAAACACTTGACAATCCCCCTTCTCACAGTGAAAAAAACAAAAACCCGCGATTATCAGCCAAGATTATCTCGCTTTATCTTGATCTTGCTAGCCGGAATGGCGTGTTTCTGCAAGCATCTTGATCAACTGATTGATAACTTTGACCCGTCCGCCACTGCGCGTCTCGCTTCCACCCTGAACAAGCATCTCGAAGCGATCCGCTCCATCCTCGCCAAGAATAAATCCCTCTCCAAGGAGGTTCGGTACCAGGTTATTCCGAGCAACCAGCGCACAGCCAAGATCTTGTCGCTGCAGTCCATCACTTTTGACAGGGTTAGGAAACTGCACGAGACTCTGCAGGATGACACAAAGGCCTTTTGGACGACAAATGACGATTCGCTGTTTCAGGAGCTGAGGAGACGGGTTGCGTGCGTGACGATATTTCTGAGATCAAAGGTTAACGATGATGCTTGGATCGCTGAGGATGTTGCTGCTGTTGCCAAGGGGAGGACATTGTCTGAGTTGAGATATGCCGGGAGCAAGTACATCAAGATTGCCAGAAAACTTGGAGGAGTTGGGTCAATTCTTTGGCTTCCATTGGAAGTGCCCGCGTCAACGTTAGTATCACAACAGTTACGCTCAAATGCATATTAACATGAATAGATATGAGCGGTACTTGAACATGGATGATGCAGAAGCATTCGAACATCTGAAGAATATTGGGTCCGAGGCCCCTGATCTGACCTTGTTCGTACAGCGTCTAATCACAGAGCAGCTCAACGGTAGGTGCATGGTTTCTCCAGTGTTCGGGACTTGACTAACAAGCGACAGACCCCACACTCGCTCTATCTTTTCGCAACCTCCTCTCAGAGTATGGAGACTGCTTTCTACCATCCGAACAAGGTCTTTTACTGCTCCACACACTAGGAGGAAGCGAAGTCCCGGTCGACCTGTTACAAAGTGTCAAAACACCAACGCGACGTTGGACAGAGGAAGGAGAGATACAGAGTATAAGTGCAGTCGACTTTGGGTTTAGCTCGGACCTGGTCAATGTGCTGTCCAGCGATAATGTCTTGTCACAAGTCGCACAAAGGCCCGAGGTAACTCAACAAACCTTGGAGGACGGCGCAGTAACCCTGTCGCTTCATCCTCAAGCACGGGAAGACATTGCAAATCGTCTATCACCACAAACAGTAGAGGATTCGGAAACAACAGCTCTTCGACTATTGTGCTTCGCTTGCCCCCCCTGCTACGAAGGAAAATTCAATTGGTACATATATCCATCAACACATTTCAGATATAACTAACAAACCGCAGGCCACTACCCTCCAAGAAAGCCATCTGGGCTCTCCTCGACAAATTAACCTGCCAAAAACGAATCCCAACATCATTACGAACATGCGTCATAGAGGCCCTCCTCTACTTTTGCGAACGCGACCTTTTTAGTATGCGTCTCGCCGCCATCCAACGCGCAAAGACCCTCCTACGCAAAAACATGCCCTTTTACTATCAGGCATCCGTCACCCTCTTCGACAGCATAATATCCGGTAAAGATGGCAACTTTGAGAACTCAAACGCAATAATAAACGAGTTTCTATCGTCGGACCAGTATGAGGCGATCACGAGGTCCGACAACGCTCTGAGAGGGAGATTGCATATTTCAAGCATCGAGAATAAGATTCATCGGTATGACACGGATGTCGCAGCGACGATATATAACTGGAAGGGCATCCATCCGCTTTCCACGTTTGAGATTGAGGTCACGAGGAGATTGCAGGGCGTCGCAGCCAAGTTCTTCCATTCAATTGGGGATTTCAAGACCACGCGGGCTTCTTTGGAACAGCATTTATGGTTGAACTCTACCATGCCGATACGACACAACACAAAACTGCTCATTGTTACGAGACTGGCAGAGATCCACTGCGAGTTACACGAGTATGATAAAGCTCTGCAGATTATAAACGTAGAGCTTGAAACTATGTCTGTCAAGAAGGGTCGACCTTTTCGACGGTTATCTATGGCCATGGGAGAGGCGTACATTGGTCTTGGTCAGTTTGACGATGCTACCTCAGTTCTCGAAGAGCTCATCGCCGTCGAACCCCCAGAGTTGGACGACTTGAATGACCAAGTCCTCAAAATGAGACGTCTCATTCTGTCAGCACGCATACAACACGAACGCTGCAACTTTGCCGGTGCTTTAGTGCTTTGGAATCAAGCTGGTCAAGTCATGCAAGATCTCTCAACTTTTAATTCCAGACATGGATGGATAGCAGCCATCATCCAACTATCCATCGCCCATGCCCAAATAGCCCTGGGCAACAGCGAGGCCGGAAGAGCAGCATGGGATGCTGCTGTTGAAGTGGCTATGAGAGAGCGATTCGAATTCGTGTTTCCGGTTCTTGCGACGGCGTGGTTGCAGAAGATCGTGGGGGAGATTTACCAAGCAAAGGGTTGGCCGTTGAGAATCATGATGCCAGGTGGAAAGTCGGATCTTACGTGGCTGTGATATGGTCATGGTCTAGGCGGTTCTATTTTGTAAATTATTGTATTAGTCTGTTGATTCTGTGAAGCTGACATGCGTACAAGAGAGATGCTGGGGTTATGACTGGACGTTGCTTGTTGCATGGTCTGGGTATAATCAGCACTATTGCTGACAGGATTTGGACAGTACTGGTGGTTGTCGTCTGACAGCATTGTTTGGTCAAGTATGTAAACCCCATGAACGAAAGTTCAATCATGGCCTGGCAAACACATCTAATATAAAGGAGGAATTGTTCACTAATCTTCTTACCAACACGCCATGTACCCATCCGGCACATAAACAGAATAAATCTGACATGAGTACAAAACTGCCTGACCTGACTAGTGCTGACCCAAACCCTCATATATATATATATATCGCATGTCATCGACATGGAGAACTCGGCTGGGCTACCAAAGCACATCGATCATTAACTCAATTGGCCAAAATGTCTACTTCCACCGAAAAACCAGTCATTACCATCGTCCAAGGCGCTTGGCATCGCGCAGCTCACTACAAAGGATTTGCTGACGCACTAACGGCCAAGGGTTTTACCGTTCTCCAGCCTGATAATGTCTCAGCTGGACAAGTTGACGATATCAAGGGCAAAACACATGTGGATGATGTTCAAGTCATCCGAAAAACAATTCAACCTTCTCTCGATGAGGGAAAGCGGATTGTTCTAGTATGCCATAGTTACGGTGGTATTCCAGGATCTGCTGCCGCTGAAGGATATCAAGTCCACGAGCGAGAGGCAAAAGGCTTGTCTGGAGGAATCGTGCACATTATTTACGTCGCGTCCTTTGCGCTTCCTGTCAAGGGTCTTTCTCTTTTGACAGCTGTCGGAGGAAAGTTTGGTCCTTTCCTGGACAGAACCGTATGATAACTCAGCCTGGACATATTGAAACTCATACTGACAGGACTTGTACTTTTAGGAAGATGCATTGTATCTGAACGAGGGCGCTAAGGATACTTTCTACAACGATCTCCCGTCTGAAGAAGCAGACAAGGCTCTAGCAGCCTGCGCTCACCAGAGCACGGCGAGTCTTGAGACTCCATCGGACTTTGTCGCGACCGATATCACGGTGCCAAAGACGTACATTGTTTGCGAGGAAGATCATTGCATTCCTAAACAAGGACAGGTTGCTATGGCGGGAGCGATGGGAGATAGTGTCGCTATCGAAACTCTTGATGCTGGACATGTGCCGTTTCTCAGACAGGAGGCAATGTTGAAGGTGGTTGACATTGTCGAGAAAGTCGCCCAATAAGTTGCGTGTTTCACATTAAACGAGGTATAGAGGGCTAGGTAGATCCGTTGATGGTATGTGTTTCAGAAGGAGGACATTGACAATAAATTATCTTGTTATAGAATCCAAACACTATTGCATATATACTTCCGAAATGGCAGCTGTGCATAAGGCTGCAAATGTGGCGATTGGAAGTATTTCTTGTTTTCGTATCACGAGTTCATTATCATCATGAACTTAGAGCGATGGCCAATGATTACAACTCAACTGTCGCGGGGGACACTTGTACTAAAGTGGAAGCTTTAGGCGACTAGTACCCGTATCATTCTCATCGAAGGGATCTGCCTTTCACAGACTTGATAGGTCGCAATAACTGTCGGCACTATGAAACGGCATACTTCTCGTGGCTGAAGCTAACTTGTTCCAGCAGGTCGGTTCGCCGCTTAACGTTGGCATTCCATGCAGAGATTACATGGATATTTCCTGTACAATGTATGGCTAATAATTGCTCTCTTCAACTTTCAGAGGCTGGCTATACGGAGAGTCCAATCAATCGATGTTCGCATTCATATGCATAATTCCCCACCTTTGGCGGCGCCTCTCTTACCTATATCTATTGATATGCCCCGTCTTGTCCCTTGTCCGACATTATCAAATATCTTCGATTACCATGGCCCCCTCAAAGATCTTCACCAATGGTCGATACCTCAGCAACTCTCATATTCCTCAAAAGGAATGTATGATCACGCAAGACTCCAAGATCGTATACATCGGTCCAGAGAACGATCCAGCAGTCGAAAAAGCAAAATCTGGTGGTGCTGAAGTTTTGAATCTCGACAACAGAGTTGTGCTTCCTGGCTTTATTGACAGTCATGTCCATCTTTTGTACTTTGGTCTCTCGCAGAAGAAACTCGATCTTGGGGGATGCAAGTCCCTTGAGGAAATCAGACAGAGACTATCCGCATACGCAGCAGGCAACCCTGATCTGCCTCACATTCTTTGTCGCGGATGGCTACAATCCTCAACAGACGGAATTGCACTGGCCAGTATGATTGACGACATTGACCCGAGGCCAATTTTCATCGATGCCAATGATCTTCACTCAACCTGGTGTAATACCGCTGCTTTGAACAAGCTCCCCATGGAAGAGATGAAAGCGAAAGTGCCAGAATCTATCAGATGCGATAAAGATGGTAATCCAACTGGTCTTTTGATAGAAGCCGCTATTGCTGCTTTCATCTGGCCGTATCTTATCATGTCGCTCTCCATGGACGAGAAGTTGGAGACGCTTGAGAGAGCGATTGAGGCATACTCTGCAGAGGGATACACTGGTGTTATCGATATGGCCATGGACCCTGTAGCCTGGGAAGCACTACGACTACTGCGAGAAACGAAGGGAATTAATATCCACATTGCAGCACACTGGTTCGTCCCTTACGAAGCAGACCAGACTCTGCAAGATGCACACATTCAAGAGGCTATCGACATGCACAACAAATTCCACCCCTCCAAATCCCCAGATTTCTGTATCGTTGGTGTCAAACTCATCGGCGATGGTGTGGTGGACGGTTGCACAGCAGCGCTCTCATACCCCTACGGGGAATCAGTTGACCTGGTTGAACCACTATGGCCAGCCGAGGCTATGAACAGAGCACTGCAACAGATAACAAAGGCTGGAATGCAATGCGCCATACACGCCATTGGAGATGTAGCTATCACCCAAGCCATCGAAGCAATAGCGAGCACCAACAATCCCACCGCTCGCCACAGGATAGAGCATCTGGAAATGGCCACTGTCGAAGACGCCCTCCGACTCGGTAAACTCGGCATAACAGCCTCAGTACAGCCTGTCCATAGCGATCCCGCTATCCTAGAAGGATACTCGAAGCTTGTTAAACCTTCGGCGTGGGAAAACGCATTCCCTTATAAAGAGTGTCTTGACGGTCACGCAAACGTTGCAATTGGTACCGATGCACCCACAGCCCGACATTTATCGTTTCCCAACTTACACAATGCTACGACGAGAAAGTCTGCGCTGGAGCCGAAGATGGACAAAGTGACGAATGGTAAGAGTGCGCTTACTTTGACGCAGGCTATGAAGGCTGCAACGTATGGAGCTGCGTATTCAAGGTTTGCTGAGAATTGGACGGGGAGTTTGAAAGAGGGATTGAGAGCGGATTTCATGATTTTGCCGGAAATTCCAGAAGTGCAAGGGCTTTTGAATGTCGAGGTTGACGAGACTTGGTTTGGAGGGGAAAAGGTTTATGACGGGAAGGATAAGGGAAGTCAATTGAGTGCTTCTTGACTATAAACATAGGTAGATAGTTAGCTATGATTACTTTACGTTAGGCCTTAGTAATGCTTGCGTCACGTGACGCGCTAGGTAATTTAATTTACTATATATCTCCTTATATAGCTAGACCTTATATA